>JBCEWB010157387.1:0-10534 GCA_039654565.1 Peronia peronii
AGATAGATAGATAGATAGATAGATAGATAGATAGATAGATAGATAGATAGATAGACAGATAGATAGATAGACAGAGAGAGAGACTGACATGGAGAGAAGGGATATCAGACGGAAAGAAAGACGGAGGGCGGGGGGCGGAGGGGAGGGGGAAGAGCAGGGGACAGGGCAGGACAGAGGTGTTTTATTCCTTATCCTCTGTGGTTAACCATCTCTGTATGACTTCACAACTATTTCTTCGTTCTGACACTCTCAAAAATGACTCTTTGCCGATCGCCATCTGGCGAGACTCGGCGTTCGCCTTTCCTCGTCCCGAGACAGTGCCATCATCGCGTCAGCGCCATGAACTTCCTTGAGAGTCCTTGTCTTTATGTTTTGTCACATGGTGACCAAATCAGGTCGTAAATGATCGTTTAGTCGTTAGAATGACCGCATCTGGCTATCACTGTGGATTGATTACACTTTAAACAAAATCATTGTTATATAAGTCTAAAACAGTCACAGACGGACCACAGCGACAAAAAGTACAGACATCAGTCTTATCTCTATCATCTTAAAAAAGAAAGAGAGAGAAAGAGAGAGAGAAAGCAGGAAAAGAAAAATAAAAAAGAAAGAAAGCGAGAAAGAAAGGAAGAAAGAAAGAGAAAGAAAGGAAAAAAGAAGGAAGGAAGGGAGCAATGAAGAAAGTAAGAAAGAAAGAGAAAAAGACAGAAAAAGAGAGAGAGAAAGAGAAAAAAAAAAGCAAAGAAAATCTGCAAAAGTTCTGCTTCAGCGTCCTATTTAATTGCTATACAATTTTTGTTCCAGGATGTGCTTAAGTGCACCAGTAATAACAGCCAACAAAACTGCAAAATGAAATAAACAAACCGACAATCAGCCTGCATAATAACTCACATATTTTTATTTCATAAAAAAAAAAGTTTATAGGCTTGAGACATTCATATATTTTATGCCTAATGTTAAATTGTTCCTACGGCTGCTGTGGTTTGTTTATAATTTCACATTAAAAATCAAACTTAGAACGAAATATGAAAACCTACGAAAAAACATTGACAGAATAATTTTTGCACAAAGGGCCCATTCTTTGTGGGGGCTTGCGACAGTCTGTGGCTTAATTACATCCAAAGTGCAACTTAAGTTGTTTCCAATATAAGCCATTTTTTAATCCCTGGCTCCCCTTTGATGTGGAATGTGTTTTGAATGAATTTAATGTTATGACAGGATTATTCTGTTTTTAGTATTTGAAAAGAATTTTTTTCATACGGCTCTTTGAATTATAGCACTCACCAAAGATTCATTTTGAGATTTTATTACTAATATTTCATCGGAATTAATCCTTGAAGATGCTCAGCAGGAGACAGGGCTTTTGAAAGAAGCAGAACGATGACAAATTTTACGATAAATGTTTATGTCTGTCAAGTTAGCTTCTGACAATAGACGCCCTAAAGAATAGGAAACAAGAAAGGGCCATTTTTCCACCAACTGTCGTGGTAAGGCGAATCGTAAAAGCTGAAATCTGCTGAGCTCACGAGTCATGGCGCGTCTGAGCGAGGCAGTGCACATCGGCGCGCATCTTAAACCGACAGGGGCCCACTCGCTCATAACACGTGCGGCGCAGTGCGAAAAAACACACACCCTGTCGCTACGCATGAATGGCGTGGGGTGAGTGTGAGTGGGAGGGAGTGGATGGGAATGGGAGGGAGTAGAGGGAGGAGACACGGAGAGGAAGACGAAGGTGTTGTATCATTGTCCAGACAGAGGAGATAATGACAAACTAAGAGATCAGGAAAGGATTATGTCCCCACTTCTCCCATAGTTTTACAAGATAACCGGTTTCAAGAGGTTGAAAGGCTTACCAAGACCATAACCGTAACCGTCCCATAGTTTTGTCTCGCCTCTTGCTGTTCTTAATATTATAATTATTCACAAGACCTTCATCTTCTCAACTCACCTTCTTCCTGAATTTTCCCCGCCTCCCCTCCCTTCTCATACAAACACAGGTTTTAAATTTATTATTTTGCTTGTTTGTTGTCTCCCTTTCTTCCTCTTAGCCCGTGCTTTATCATATAAGGAATTTTTCATCATATTTGTTCCCTAACATTTCCTCTTAATTTCTTTTCCGTTATCTCATTTCTTCCTGTTTTTTTTTTTTTTTTTTTGATTTCCTAATGTATATTATGTTTGTCTGTTTGCATATCTGCCTTTCTATTTCTGTCTGTCTGTCTGCCTGCAAACCTGCTTGTTTGCCTGCCTGCCTGTCTGTCAGTTTGTCCGTCTGTCTGGCTGCCTGTCTGTCTGTCTGTCTGTCTGTCTATCTACCTGACTCCCGTCTACCTGTCTGTTTGTCTGTCTATCTGTCTGCATGTCTGTTTGTTTGTCTGTCTGCCATTTTCTCCTCTCTTTCTCTCTTCCTCTTTCTCATCCGAGATAATCACCCAGAAGAGTTAAAAGGCGTACAGAGACTGTCACGTCTTTTTTATTCTCTAATTCCTTCTTGGATTTTTTTTCTTGGTTATTATTATTTTTGTACTTTTTTTATTTATTCTTTTTTTTATAGGATTTACTCAGTAATTATTTTTTTGGCTTTTTCTTCTTTCTTCAAAGAAGATAAAATAAACATCTGAAGTCAACATCACAAAGAGACTTGAATTAGAGGTAAATCAGGACAAGCTGACTTGAAGAAAAAGGATAAGAATTACAAGAAGAGACAGACAAGAAAACAAAGAAATATGCTGAAGGAAGAATAAATCAATAAACAAACAAATAACAAACAAATAAATTAACGAGCAAACTAACAAACAAACAGACAAACAAATAAACAAAAAATAAACTACTATCAATCCCTCTGAATTACTCCGTAACTTATACTTAGTTTCAAAACATAAATCATTATCGATTTCATTAAATACTTTAAAAGAATATCAAGTTGTTGATAATATAAGTAAGTAATGAAAATGAAATACATTAAACCTCTGAACACTGAAGTCCATGTTCTCTCAATCTGTTAACCTGGGTGTTTTAAAATCAGGGAACTTTATTATCAAATTTTGGAAATCAAATGTCCAACGTTTAGGGGCTGAATAAACGGATACTACATGCATTCATCATTAATTTATCCACATTATAGACATGTGGCTATGGTCGTCCACGGATAAATTAATTACACACAATCGCAGTGCAGAAATCTCGAAAAATGGGCGTGTCTGTTTATCAATTGTACACGATGTACCATGTCTGCGACCATTCGCAGCCCCATTTTCAAGCAGATGTTGGTATGCTGCCTATAACGACCAGCTGACAAATAGATGGATATCATACACGCGTAAAGAAGGATTGGCTATGGTGGATTAGCCTTGACATATATCACTGGAGCCTTTTCCACCCTCGCTTGATGTCTCATTTGTCAAAATCTGTAGACCAGCAGCCTGTCTGATCTGAGAACTACAAACAATATAATTATTTGACACCCAAGATAAAATAGACAGAATAAAGAGGGCAGAGAAGAAAAACAAATATAATATAGATAAGAATGGCAAAAACAAAAGGTGTAGAACACAAAACTATATCATACAGAGGACACAATGGGAAGGGGGTGGGGTGGGGGCAAACAAACACACCATCGTAAAAAGAAGAAAGGCAAACACAATGCAAAAAAAAAAAAAAAAAAAAGAAAAAGAAAAAGAAAGAAAGAAAGAAAGAAAGAAAGAAGTGGATAAACAACTGCAATATTTTTTAAAAGGACAAACAAACACAATTTAAAAAAAAGGGCCAAATAAACACAATATCAAAAAGGACAAACACAATCGAAATATGCACAATACACATATATACACATACAAAAATGGCAAATCAACAATAGACACACACACACACAAAGGTAAACAAACATTACATACGCACACAAATGGCAATCAAACACAATACCAATAATAAAAAAAAATAGCAAACACAATATCGTCCCACCTTCCACCCCCCCCCCCAAAAAAGAGTATACGAAAAACAAACAAACAAACAAACAACGCCGACAAACACACCACAAAAGAAAAATTGGCCAACAAACACATCATCGGTCATCAAGGCAAACAACCATCCTGCCCTCCCCCCCCCCCCACATCCCCGCCCCCGAAAAAAAAGAGGCAAACAAACAGACCATCAAAAGAATGAATGAATAAATACAGAAATAAAGAATTTTTGTTTGCAATGCTATTCTACCTTCATTTTTGCACACGAGCGCTAATCCAAACTGAACTTCTTAATAGCTGGTAAACTGTTGTCTTATAATTCAAACTGATCACCCCGGTATGGCAGCAGTTATTGTCTCCATCATTAATGTCCTCATTAATCTCGGCATCAACATAAAGACTCTTTCCTAAACTCTGATACAAACTATAGTTATTATTATTATAGGGTATTTCGAAGGAGGCGGAGGGGGGGGGGGGGGGGGTAAGGAAACGGACCCACCCAATGACACGAATATACTGACAACTGCAACAACAGCAAGGCCAAATATTAGTAGCAACAATAATTACTCCCTCAACCCCTCCTCCATACCCCCCCCCCTTTTCTATATCACAGTATAGGCCCCCCATAGTTCAGAAGGCAATGGAAGATCTCCGGAGAGAAATCAGGAGGTGTAAAGGCTGCACCGGTCTTAATTGCTGCCCGCTACATCAACGAATTATTAGAGCTAGTTTCTTCCTGACAGCAGGGCAAAGGTTAACGGCATGTAATTAGTCCGTCCCCGCCCCTGCTTGCAGTCGTCGATTTGTCACCCTTTCACCGTAGAATCAGTCAGGAAAAATCGGTATCATCTCACTTGTACTTAGTAATTACTGTAGCCATTAATTTATTCAGGATGACGGACTAAGGGAGACAAACGACTAAATTTTATCCACGAGAACTTCTCTACGGAGTGATTTCCCCTTAATAATCACCAGAGTGACAGAGAACTCGGATGTCTTCAGCGTTTGAGAAAACATAATGCCAATTTCTCGAATTTCATGTTTTCGAGATACACTGTATTGCAGTTTCAGCTTCGGTGCTTTTGTCATAACAAATATTTGTCACCCTTTGATTAAATTATATGCTACTACTTTTTTCTTTCCTTTTTTTATTTTTGTTGTTGTTGCTTTTGTTTGTCACAGGCAAAATAGTCCGATGCCTAATCAGGAAACAGTGTTACTGCAAGCTAATTTTCGTGTATCGGTTTATTTTGTCTTATAATTGAGAACATACAGGAAGGCCTTCATTGTTTCTACAACACCATAATATTCTTTCTACATAGTGCAGCCCCGCGTTTTGGAGCAGAGTAACGTTAGACCACTATACATTTTTAGGTCTGTTTGGCAACATTCTGCTCCCCGGTGAGGGCACGGGGCGTATAAGAAGGTTCTTTGCCCTACCGAAATAACCGAGGGAGGGTGGGGGGGGGGGGGGCACAGTGACTCTGTGGTTTGGCGTCTGCTTCAGGGTGAAAAGAATTTACGTCGGTGAGGTAGTGGGTTCTGGCCGGGCTCCACTCGCGGGTCCTCCTATTGAGGGATGGAAGGACACGAAGATCGAAAAACCTGCATTTTTTTCAGTGACTGAACTAGGCAGGGAAGTCAGACGTCTAGCCTTCTCGGATAAGGGCGAATATATTTCGAAGGTTCCGTATGTACAATACACACGTTAAAGAACTCTTGGCAGTTCAAAATCGATGGACGAGTAGGCTGCGTGCCGCTGTCCGGGCAAAATTTCTAAATTCCAAATTCCTACCCACAAAAATTCTCACCAACAATCAGGCAGCTACTTAAAGCCGACGTAATCTTGCTATCTCAGAACTGAAAGGGGCTTAACAAAAAAAAAAACAAAAAAAACCCCAACAGATGGTGAAAGCTCGCCATCAGTGGAATGTCTCCTATGGAATGCGGTCGTCTCCTCTCTCTCTCCTTGCTCCTGTCTTCTGTCCCGTTCTCTTTCCTCTCTTCATCCTGACATGTAAATATATCTCACCGTGTTTGACAAAATATAGCCGTGATCGTGTTGATGTGCCGTTAAACCCCAACACAAACAAACAAACAAGCAAACAAACAATCAAACAAACAAGCAAACAAACAAACAAGCAACATTCTGCGATCTGTGTGAGCAACTTGTTCCAGCTCATGCGAGACACAAGAGTTAGAAATGTTTTGCACAGTCTATGACCAGCCAGACGGAGCGGAGAACACCACCAACTGCTACAGAAATTACCGATTTACCGAGATGCCAGACACCAAAGGTGTTGAGAAAGCAGTGTAAAGAAGGGAAAAAAAAAACTTTACTTTTTGTCATTCGAAAGACTGACCACAAGAAAAACCTGATAGAAATGTAGCCAAAAGAAGAAAATATTTTCTTCATAGCCTAATTTTTATTTTTTATAATTATTATTTTTTAAAGTAATTTTTCATGACATATATTTCAAGCAAAGCCCGCATATTTTTTTTTCTCTGTTTCTTCAACACCTTTGTGTTTGGCAAATGTGAATAACTGGGCTGGTCACAACTTTATGATCTCCCTTTGTTCTGTAACTACGACCAAGTCAAGCAGAAGCGCCTACTTGGTAAAAGATCAACAACTGTAACAACTTTATAAAGTCTCATATTGCCCTATTTATCTTTAGCCCGTAGTAAGTGTCTGCAGTGCCAGTCAGTTCTTAAGCGACAAGAGGCGATCAAAACACAGACTGAACAGGCCTCAGAACAGGGTCACTCTCCTAGCCAACTACCTCAGTCTAGACCTCACTATCTTTGGCCTAGTTCCCTGAACTAGGCCTGTGTATGTCTAGTCAACTCCCTCTCGATTGATAATGGCGTCTTGTCATGAAATAGTGGAGATAGCATGCCCTAGCAGATAAGGTGTGTCAAGCTGACCTTCTTTATTTCCTGATTTAAAGAAACCATTTAGTAAAAATTTGAAAGATATTTAACACCGTATACTCTCAGTCTCATGCGTGTTTCCGCAATCAGCATCAAACCATCGATGAGGAGGGAAATCATAGATATTTTACATGAGGAAACACTTTCAGACCTTAGAACTGAACATTATGCGGTCTCCGTGGTTGATTTTACTGTAGACTGTGGAAATTAGACGTTGATTTGAAGTTATGTTACTATAGTCCATTGTATTCTTCCGTTTAAAATCTATGGCGAGCTCTATTGGTTAACTTGGTTCAATAAGAGAGTGAAAACCTTTCACAACGCAAACTCGTTTTCTGCGTTGTATTAGCGAAATTCATTGATGCTATTACTATTAATTTCAAAATATTTCGATCTCCAAATTATGACATTTTGTTCCATAGAAACTAGACCTGGAAAATGCGATGCATATCACGATCTACAAGTCTATTGTTTTTTATTTTTTTTCCTTGTTGAGAATGGCCACACTGGCTCATTCTCAATCTTCAGTCTATTGTTCCTCTTTTTTTTCGTCGTCGAAGTCAACTGGTAGGGTCCTGCTTATGGTTCATTTGATGACGATTTTTTTTTTCTGATAGGTTTACATGTGCTAGACATAGGCAGCAAGATCAATTTCGCTTAGTTGATTCTCTCCTCTCTTTCTTTTAGTCTTCTCTTCCCCATCCCAATCCCCGTCCCCTTTCCTTTTCTCTCTCTCTCTCTCTCTTTTTTTTTTAGCTGTATAGACCTACATACACCCCTTATTATAAATAATATCTCCTTTGGTTTCTTTTTTCTATTTCATTAAAAAAAAGAACATAGTAGGGTAAGACAAATGAGAAATGTAATAACATTGTTTCTATCATACGATATCACAGAATAGGCAATGGACACAATCAAAACAGGAACAGTGAAAACAATCAACCTCAGAAGCAGGTCATAAGTACAGTTAATTCATTGTTAAAAACTCTTTATCCTCTAATTTAGCAATTACCAATTTAAAAAAAACAAAACAAAGTCATTTAATAATTAAGAAACAGAGAGAGAGAGAGAGAGAGAGAGGCAACAGCACAGTGGTACGAAACAGTCTAAAACTAAACTTTATGGTCCAAGGATCAGCTAGTTATGCAAAAGACCACTTTGACATCTCATAGTTATCGATTATTTGTATTACCCTAGTTGCTGTCAACCAATTCGTTCGAACAATTTCTTTATTTTCAGTGTTGTTGCTACACTGTATTACTACAGCTGCAGCATTCTGCCCTCTTTTGACAGAATGCTGCATAATACATGTATGCATATCTAGGTCAAATTATGTCAGATGTTTTTGTCAGATTCGAATTCTCGATGTCAGGACGCATCTTTTGTTCTTGGCCGCATGTCTGTATTTAGAAAATGAATGATTTTTATTATTTTTTTCCATACACAAATTGTTATATTCTGAATAACAGACTGAAAAGGTTTCTTTGACTCTCCTGCAAAATTTAATTTTCTGCATATGCGACGTTTTGTCACAAGAGAGCAGAATTATAGACACGTCTGCGCTCAAAACCAGTGGAGCATGGTTGTAACGCTTCATCATTATAACAGCCACTACAGTGTTTGTTCTTTCATTATTATTTTATGTTCAAAACATTGTTGTGACTCAAAATAATAGAGGCTCTTTTGAAACCAATATTACACATTGGTCCTAAACTAGCTGACGCTGAACAGAAAATGGGACTTTTCTATTAAATTATGTGAATAAAGGAGGGGATTTTTTCACTCAACTAAAAAGTGAGAACAAGTTTACTGAATGTGCAAAAAAATATGTCATATTGCAATGTTCTTTTGCACAACATTTTCGGTGTTGAGTGCACTACTTTAGAATATTCCCTAACTCGGCATATCAATTCCACTCTATGCTATTTGATTTATACCAGTCCAGAATACAAAATTAACTTAGGCAGGAAGGAGCCAAACAAAAAAAGGGCAATGTTTTCATAAGCAATCAGCTGACAGGGAGGTTTGAAGTTAAGACAGGTTTCATAAGAGCTACTTTGTAACCTCTTTATCATAGCTGCAGATATGGTTAGGAAGAAAGTTACAATGGGAGACAGGACAGGAATACAGTGGACCTTTTGGACGAAGCTTAATGATCTTGACTATACTGAGAGTTTGACTTTGTTCTGATGGATCTCACACTCAAAGCCAGTTATAAGAAAGAAAAAGGGACATACACCGAGAAGCAGAAATGCAGCCAGTGTCACTACCAGGTAGTCCTTTGGATGAAATCCACATAGAAAGAAAGCAAAGCTAAAGGGGTAACTGCTAAAGAATGAGTCATAGATTTCCCTAAGAAATGCTTGGATTATGATATAAGGAGGAGCAACTGAGAATATGACAGAAGGTCATCACATATTGTCTCTCATTATATAATCACATGTGACACATGTGACACTTTTGACAAAATTGATATGCTTCTTTTTCTTTTTTGCAGGAGGTTTTCAAGTTCACTTTATTTATTCATAAAATCACATTAAATCCACATCCCAATGCAAGAAACGAAATAAAATTGAAGAGAAATCCTCCAGCGAGAAAGAAGAAGCAAACTATCAAACCTAACTTATTTATGATACGATAAGGAACAACGGGTCAATCACAGCGTCGGCTCCTCATGGAATGAATTGTTAAAGTTAACTCACAATCGTGTCAGGTGATGGTTTCCTGTCTTTGGCCAGTATTTATGTTGATAGAAAGGACAGTGATGATAATGATGACAAAAGATGTTATATACCATTCTATTGGACTGTATCATCATCAATCAGAATAGTACAGAATTTAGACCAATGAATGTGAACAATCTCACATTATATATATGCATGTGTATGTGTGCATGTGAGTGTATATGCACCTAAGTACCTATGCACGAGTATGTATTTAGGCAAGCTTGGATGGATGGATGGGTTTATGAAGGAATTAATGTATATATATATATGCATATATGCATGTAGTTACACTGTATGTGACTGCGTCTTATTCGTCTATGTACTGAGAGTAGATGTACATGTATGTTCATTTTGTGTATTTTATATTATTTGTTTGTAGTTTTCTGTCTACTGCAGGCAAACAAAGTATCTGAAGTAAAAAAGAAATATTTGTGATAAACCCTATACATCTGAATGAAAAATCTATCAAATCACAAAATATTCTTGAGAATGATAATAACTCAACGAAATGAATGATTTTCACAGAATAATTTATTAAAAAATCTCTCATTATCACAAGGAAAGTTAACAAAGGTAAATAAACATATTTATGATTGTCACCTACACAGAGCAATGGATTGATCTTATTGCAGTGTCAATCAATATTTTGGTGATTAAAAAGGAGAATTTGAACATTATGTGAACCACGATGCTTCATCTAACACAGTCATCAACTAAATTCCAACATGACCAATTTCATGTAGTGTCTTTAAACTCATATAAAATGCAATATATTATCCTCTGGTCAAAGCAATTTTATCAGGTCATGCTATTATTGTGGCAAAATCTATGCTCTTTTCTGTCAGACATGAGGAAACAGATTCAGAAAACAGATTTAGGTTGACAAAATTGCACAAATCTGCCAGCAGTTCTTTG
>JBCEWB010157398.1:0-10533 GCA_039654565.1 Peronia peronii
TAGCCGATTTTTACCTTTGTGGCGGCGCTGACCAGTTCGATTTAAAGGAAACACACGACGATGGCTTCGATTTATGCGAGAGGCATTTAACAGGCGCAAAGAGGAAAAAAATCTACTGCTTCATTTTTATTCGATTTATGAGAAATTCGGATTATCAGAGTTCTGTTTGAGTGGACTCGACTGTATATATGTATGAATTCATTTACCTAGTATTGTTAATGCAAATTCAGAAATGATGCACCCTATCACTTTATGCATAAGCACAAGGGTATTTTATAATTTGCCTTTCAAGCTATTTGGAAACTTTCAAAGGTGAACCAGCTTAGGATGTAAATGCAGTTGTGTTTTGTTTTTGTTTTTTTCAGAGCCTCCACAACTTCTGTCCGAGAAACTAGATGTGAAACGAGAGGTTAGTCAGGATGGCAAAACTGTGACATTATCATGTGGCAACATAGGGAACCTGGGGCAACCGCCAGTCGACATATTTTGGAAGGTAGGTCTATATACATTTCACTGATCAATATGCGCAGACAAAGTGGATCCTAGAAATCAGGAGTTGCCCTTGATCACCGTCTGAACAGATGGAATTCAGGCAGGAATCTCAATGTCGACACTGTGGCAACTGAGACAGTTATCCATTTACTACTCAAATGTCCACACGTAGACTCCAAATCCAATTTTTGCCAGCAGCCCCAGCTCTGGCTCTGTATGGCTTAGCAGGGAACCTCAAGGGGACCATAGAGTTTGTTCCTTATGCGACCAGAGAGTGTCCAGGTGATCTGCAACTGGATCCCATTTGTCATAGGGTGAAGAGGCACCACTCAGTACCATTTTTGATGATTCCAAAAAAATACCAGGGTAAACTTCTAAAATCATAACCAAGCAAATTGCTAAGAGCTAACCGTTTGCAGTTCTGAGATAATGTCTCATAGAAGTCAGGAAACTGGGAACCAAACAAGCTGGATAATATTTCACTAAGATACCCAAATGTATATTTACACTGAGAGGGCCTTGTGATCTCAACACAATTTAGAGACCTGTTTGGCTAGATAGTATTCAAATTCGAGAATTGTGCCCATCTTGAAACTACATTCTTATGTAACTGTATTGTAATATATAAACAAACAAGACAAATCATAAAGGAAAAAAAACAACTGTGTGAAAAATGCTAGCACAGGTTTTGGTATTTGTCTCTGTCCACCGTAAGATGATGATTGTCATTGCGAAGATAATAAACTCCTAAACTTTATGTGGATTTTTATATATCTGGTATAATTGTTTCTTTCTCTTTCCCAGTCAAGTAGTGGGTCAGTGCTCCAAGCTGTGTTCCAAAATGGATACCTGGTTCTAACAATTCCTGTAGAGGAAGGTGAAGTCATTTACCATATAGTAATATATAAATGTTTGTTACCAAATTTTATCAATTCACTGAATGATATCACTCATAGTCACTGTGTATCAGTTTAGCATTTGAGATTACGTAATTATAAAGCAGTGGCATGTGGTGTCCTATCATCAGGTACCTTATGCTTTAGCACTAGATCTATGCATGAGATAAACTAAAATGCCCACTGTGTATTGAGCCTGAAAAGAATGTTTACGGATCTAGATGTGTAATATTTATTTTGAATGGAAATTATGTTCAGTTTTATGTACTGATGCTCTGTTGGTTGGTTTTGTAATACATAATGATACTAAGTAGGAACAATGGATATTTATTCATGAAAACAGTTTGCCCCAAGAATATTCGGTAAATTTCCCTCCATTTTGCTGATTTTCTCTCCATTTTAAATCAGGGATGTCAAACTTCCGACTTTAGTTGGAATTCCGATTTTTTGGTCGTCGCCCACTTTTCTATTTTTGGCTGATCAACTGCTGACTTTTACTGAATCCACAAGGCAATCGTGGTTTTATAATAATTTGCAATACAAATTCCGCACGATAACAGTGAAACCGGAAGTACGAAAAATGTACGCCTTGAGTCATCCTAATACTTCGGATGATAGTCGAACTGTTGTTCGGTGGCCGTATGAAGATCGAAATTCATAGCACCTAATTCCTCAAACCGGATAACATACAGTCGAATGGTCACGTGAGAGTTGTTGATGGAAAATCAGCACATCAGACACTGACAACAAAAAATAATGTGCCCATGATCTTAGAAAGGCTGGTGTGAGAGGGCAGCTGTTCGTAGTCTAGAGCTAGATTAGAAAATAGATCTTGTCTAATTACACTTGATGCATTGATTATGATGACGGCTTTGCTTGGGGGATCTTTTTAGTTCTTGGAATTTTCACTAGTCATATAATTTGATAGTCCATCCCAGGATCTTGTGAAAACTTGCAAACTTCTCTCAAAACAAGGAAAACTTCTAGCATGAAAACCTTAGATTTTATAAAAGTGTCTTACTTTTACGGAACTGGACAACGCCAGGCGGCTGTGATGAAATAACGCAGGGGGGGGGAGGAGGATTTTCTGACTTCTTTGTGAAAGCAGTTTGACATCCCTGTTAGCTATGCCTTCTTGCTGTTGCGAGGGTAGGCAGTTTTGCATGAAGCCTGTTTCCGTATACTGTAAATATTCTTCATCATTCTCTTCTAGCTGCCAGGACCATTCCAGTGTTGTTCATCATGTATTCTCTTTGCAATATTAATCACAGGAGACTCACTATATAGTCATTATATAGGAAACAGTGCATGATAAAAAGCAAACTAAATGTAGCGAAAGGGGTTCAAATATTCACCTGGTCAGAATCGAGCTCTGCTGAATTAGTGCATTACAGGTATATGTATTTTTGCATGTCTTTCTCTGTTAACCTATCGCACTTTGGTTTAATCCATGTGACAAGACCTATTCATTCCCCCTAGATGTTAAACAAATGTGTTGTATATGGCCCTCTTAGATAACAGACAAAACTGGCAAGAATTGGTATGGCAGTTCCGTCTCCATACCTCTGTGGAGAGTTAAGAAACCAAGCCAAACCACGTGAAAAAGAGAGGGAAGGTATATATATATTGTTCAACATCTTAATAAGTCAATTCACCTTATATGTTCATTATATTTTTGTCACAGAGAAGGGCACACTGACATGTGACATCAACAAGACATCGGTTGCGACTGACTGCATTTTGAAGGAAGACTGGCCTCGGTGGGAAGGAACTGCAGTGGTGGCTTCAAAGACATCTTCTGCGGGTTGGTGAACGTTCATACAGAAATCAATAGAAAAAACAACAAAGTATAATCCAACTTTTGTTAGGCTATTTTCAGGGAAATAAAAGTTTATACAGTCAAGAGCACGGAAAACTCAAATTTCTTGCGCGCGCGAGGGGGGGGGGGGTGTTCAACATTTTTGTGTTAGCCTTTTTTACAAAGGAATAGAGGGAGTCCTAAGGAGACATAACCATGACGACACTAATGTGGCCTGATCTTAACAATATTCTAGGACAGTGTGTATGGTCTAGTCCACCACCCTGCTCAATTACCAGACTCTTCCCTGTGATTCATCTTTAATGAGGTCCAAATTTAGACTTACACTTTGCACTTCCCGCTCCTACCACTCCCACACACCTTTCCCTTATCACCAACAGGCCTAGGGCGAGCAAGGCCAGACAAACAATGGGCCTGATCAAATATTCTGCCACTTGAGAAAGGGCTAGTTGATAATAAAATCATTCGAAAAATCACTGTTAATAATATAAAGAAAATATAGGAATTTAAATGGGACCGATAACGGTGTTCAAGTTCAACATTTCGGTGAATTTAAGATTTCCGTGTTCAAGTTTTCTGTGCTCGACTGTATGTCACAAGACTAGCTGACATGAGCGGGATGTCCAAATTTGTCATGTGTAAAGTTAATGGGGCCATTATGAAGAGCACTCCTGACCACAGTGTGTCTGATTTTGTTGAGTCAATGATTTAGCATACAACTCTTCTGTGTGGAGATTGATGTCCAGGATGAACTCTTGTGACCCCATGGTCAGTAAAGTCCAGTGTTGTCAGTCAAGCTCCTTTGTGACATGCAGTTCATGTCACTTGCATATGCAGTATATCCTAATACAGTTTGGTAGAGTCGGGGTCTGTCAGTGACCACCCATAACAAGTTGTTTGTTTTCTTCATTGTCAACTAGTTTTGCACAATGAAGGGAGATTTTTGTGTTTCATGCTCAGGAATCCAAGAAATAGAAATTCAAAATTTTGGGATTCTAGAGCTATCAGTTGTTTCACTGCTGGGACCATGATAATTGGAAATTTGAAAATCTGAACAAAACAAATGAGGATGTAAGGATGAAAATATAAGGTCCCATTTTGTGAGAATTTATCATAGGACAAGTCATTTTTATGTTTTTGAGGCCACATGCTGTCCTGGTTACTTGAGTATGACATTTTATGATGTTTGAATGCTTATACCATAAATTTTTTGCTGTTAATCCTACACTGATTTTTTTTGTTTTGTTTTGTTTCACTGGGCTTTCTCAACCTTGGTTCAGAATGTGGGAAATGTGACTTGTGTAATTTTGATTCTGATGGCTTCATTTGGAAGTTTGAATAATGTAAATTGTTAGTCACAAGACAAGTCTTGATAACAACTGTGGAATCAAAAGCTTCATTAATGAACATGGAGGGTCACTTACTGATTTCAAAACAGAAGAGACAGAAGAAAATTTGTGTCTAAAGCTCTGACTATGATAGAGTTAATGCCCATTCGTTCCTTAACAAGGGAAGAATGTCACTCATTTCAGAGAAAACAGCAGGATGTCTGCATCAGAAACTTGGCTCTGATAGACATAAATTCAGCTCACTCGATGGGAAAGAAGTCAATGATTTTAGAACAGAGAAGATATCAGAACGTCTGTGTTTGCAACATAGCATGACAGAATTGATGCTCACGCATTGGTTAACAAGTGAAGAGGGTCACTGATTTTTTAGAACATTGTGTCTGTTGTCCGTATCTAAAGGTTGGGATTAGTAAAGTTCATTCTGTGTAATGTTCTGCAAGTCTTCTGGACTCAGTTGGTTTAAGTGTCTCAAGCAAATAATTCTGAAACATATAAACTCAGCAGTTACAGCTACAAGATGCTAGTAAATCTCGATGCAATTGATCACAGAAACAGTTTTATTTTTTTAATGTGTCCTGTAAACTCAAGAAAAAATATTCACACGATAAGATTGTAATGTTTTCCTCTTTTCAGACACCACAGGCGTTTTTGCTGGTATTGCTGCTGGTGTGGTAGTTCTCATCATCGTCGTCATTGTCATCATAATTGTTATGAAGAGAAGAAAGACAGGAAACACCTATAATGCGTAAGTGGCTCTCTCTTTCTTCTTTCTTTTTCTCTTTGTTTGTTTCTTTCTTTCTCTCTTATTCTTTCTTTTCTTTCTTTGTTTCTTTTTTTTTCTTTCTTTCCTATTGTTGGAGTATGCTGTCTTGCAATTACAGACATATATTTAATATAATTTGTCATAGAATGATGATCTCTGATTTTTTTCTGTCTCTTTGCAATATTATTTTCTAAAACAGATTGTTATGCCACTTACAGATTAGGAGGACATGCCATGAGCATGGGAAATTTTCACTCGACAGTGTCAGTATCTCAGTGTCATGAAAAAAAATGTGAGAGGAGAAGACAAAGTTCGTGTGATACTATCTGACATATGACATTATTTTGTCATATTTTTTTGTGTGTGATGTTATTCCTATGAAAAGGATAATATTGGCTCTCTTATTTTGTTTTGTTAAATATCCGTGGTTAAAATTTTTTTTTAAAGTTAAGGTAGAACATATGTCTTGCACCCAGGGCAAATGAGTCGGAAGTCGCACCAAGTGGTTTCAAGCTATGGCCGCTTTTAATTTTCCGACTCAGATACCAAATAATTTTTTTTTTTTTTCACAAAAGGAAAATTTAACCTTCATTAACCTGAAACAGAAAAAAAAAAAAATTGGTATCTATGTCAGAACATAGTTCAAAACAACTGTAGCTCAAGATCGCCCAGAGCGACTTCTGACTCATTTGCCCAGAGCACAAGACATATAACATGGTTAATCTCAGACTTATATTTTGTATCCCAATAGGAAAGCTCATGAGAAGAAGCGAGATAATGAAATGGACATGGAGAGGCAGGAGATGATGGGCTACAGCAATGAGAATGCCTACGACAGGCACCATGGAGGACCAAAACCTATATACAGAGGTCCTCCAGACACTGGTACTGGCCCTTACATGGTGTCCAATGTGTCTCAAGGTAATTGCTAGTCTTTGTATAACAATGCCAATGAAAATTTCTTTTCCAAATTAGCTGCTTTTGGCTTTATGCACTTGAAAGTGCTATCTCTTCAAAGCATCATGCTTTTTGAATTTTTAAAATCCATCCATAAATAAAGAAGTTATGGGATCTTAAAGATTGGGAAAAATGGGGTATGCTTGTATGGGAAAATGACCACATTTGGTTTTCAGTTTGATAATGGGAATGAAACTTGACATAATACTGTATTTTTTGTTGTAGAATCTACTGCTGCAATCAGAAATGTGACATTTTTTCAAGCTTCTGAGCTGTGATTAATAATATAATATTGATAATCATCAAATATTGCTGAAAGTAGAATTCATCAAAGATGGAAGAGACAAACTTATTGCCAGAATAAATTATCACGTCACTTGAATCTCTGGCTCCAAAATTGCCTTTGTTGTGACAGTTTGCTCTCTTTAAAATGTTTTTTTTTTTTTTTCTTCAGCTTTTCTCATTTTCTTTCTCTGGCTTCTAACTTTCTTCTCCAATTTTGCATTCTTCACTTTGGCTTCTTTCAGTTCATATTTCATTTGTTGGTTTTCCAGCTGATGCTGCTTAGCTAAGCGGTTGTAATTGCTTTTCTTTCCTCAGTCTTTCGCATAGCAGAATTCCAGTCTTCTCTCATTTTCACATTTCTGATGCTATGATGTGTTTTTTGGATGTCAGCGACTTTTTCTCTAGAAGAGAGGCTTGACATTCAAACCTAGTGATTTGATGTTGAACAGAATTAATCTTTTCTGGTGGTGGGATTGAAGTTGATGGAGGAGGGGGGAGTGGAGATGAGGCAATTTCATGATCCGTGATGATGTAGATATGGATGGAATCATATGAAGAGGGTTGTATGGTTGACATAATTTTGCCTCAGAGAGCAGAAAATGGCTCTTTTTTAAAAGTCTCCATTGATACTCCCCTTAGCAAGGAAGCAATCTTTACAACCCTTATAGTTTTGGAGCATATAATGTCTGGAGGTATTGAGGTCCAAGTTGCATGATGTGATAGCAGGCAGTTGTGATATGAATGCGTCCCTATGCTTCTTAATAATTGTTCCACTTGCTGCATCTAGATCTAGATCGGGTAATGGAGACTCCTGACATGGAATTCATAGTGCAATCTTCTCATTCCCAGTTCAAAAATTAGTATATTTAGGCAAGCCCAATATTTTTCTGAAAGGGAAATGGAGGGGGGAAGAGGAAGGGGATGTAGAACTGACACCAGTAAAACGAGGCCATTTCAGGGTTTTGCATTTTGTTGCCATGTTTTGTCTGAATTATTATCTGTTTGTTTTTGTTAAATAGACTCAAGCAAATCATTCGTGAGACATGAACTATGCATTTCATAAACATGTGTATCACCATTTACACCCTACATGTGTAGCAAAGGAATGGGAGAGCAAATAAGACGGGCGCCCAGCATCCCTGAACTATTTTTTTTTGTGACCTCTGCAAATGCGCCATCTGATCATGCACTGTCGCCGTGATGTTCTGCATTATCCATTAGCAAGAACTGTTTGACCAACTTTCTTGCTATACAGGTTTTGATGTTTTGGTCGGGAAATATTTGCAAATGCTACATAAAAAGCACAAAACATGAGCACTGTAAATTTTAAGGCATGAAGTAGATATATTGAACTCTTACACTGTCGACCTTGAAAGTTCCGCCTTCTATAGTTTGCAACCTACATGATACTGAAAAAAGTCTGCACAAATATAACAGCTTAAATGAAAGATAGAAACTTCAATGTCCTCATCACTAGACTGATCTGTTTTCTGGTTGGTTGCCAAATTTCATTCACATTGGTTAAGAAACAACACCATAGGAGAATGTGAAAGAAGGTAACCCCAGCGTGCTTTTTGGTCCAAATGAAAACCTGCCAGCAGTTACCAAAATTAGGCCTACAGCAGCATGGCCAAAAGGCATTAGTACTTTGTATTGAGTCCCTTCAGGATGTCAAACCTCCAGCTTTCATTGGAAAATTGACTTTCTGCTCATCACCAACTTCTTGCTGGCAGCCTTTTTGATTTATATTAGCCGTTTCAGTTCGCCATCCTACTGGCTGATCCATGTTTATTGTGATGCAGTACCATTCTGGGACAACAAAACACATATACTTTGTAGATTCATGTACTTCAGCTGCAAGCGCTGCGCCAAAAAAGGCTAATATGGAAGATTTTTTCTACCCCTTTTTATAAAAAGAGTTTGGCATCTCTCCCATCTAGAGTCCATTGTGACATACCTGGAACATGATTACTGATGGCTTCAAATAGACTGAAAACTATGAGTATATTTGATGTTTTAAAGAAAACAAGTTTAGCTATAGACCCAAATTAATGGTCCGATGTAAAACATGACCATGCTCCACTAATCCATTTGGGCTTATGCTATGATACTAGACAACTGAAATGATCTGACGATGAAGTTATGGAAATTCTGCTTTGTCTGAGGCCCAAGCCATCATTTTGTTTTAAAAGCAGCTCTGGATTTGGGGGAGTTAACATTCTAAATATGAGAGATCTGTTCAGAAAACAGTGCTTCCACCAGAGTTGCCTTTCTAATGATGTTTCAGTTTTGTCTTTTTGTGGTAGTATTGGTGAGAAAATGTGATCTACATCTTGCATCAAAGTCTTGCTAATGGAGTAGTTTTGTCAAATTTCAGGTCAGAAAATCCTTGCTGTGTAAGTGCAGGACTTTGCAAGTCCTCGGTCTCAAGTTGGGCAGGGCCTTTTCTTCATAATTATTCTCTGTGAAGCTGTCTGAACAGTTGATTTCCAAAAATTGAGATATTCAGTGTGTAGTATGACCAAGAAATTTGGGTGTATTTGGTGACACAGATCATATATCAAAAGAGCATCATGAATGTATCTATGTCAAAAAAGTTAGATGAAGGGGGTCATATTATATCCCAATACTCATGTGTCTATGAGTAGACTCCAAGTTAGACTTGATACATTATTTTATGAGCATATAGTATTTCATATCAAGAGCAGTATTTTTTGTACTAGCTGCCTGTTTTTCTACATGATTCTTATTTCTGTTAAAAATACAGTGGTGTTGGCTGCAGAGATAAAAATCATTAATGTTGCCGAGATTTTGTGTTTTCTTTGATGATCCAAGTATTTGACGTGAGGTGTTTCGATTATGGTTTACATAGTTCAACCATTAGAAAGATGGTGGTTGGATTCTGCACATTTGTGTCTATGTATTTATATTGCCATGTCTTCATTTGTCCCATGCAGATAATGAAAATACACTCTAATGATGTCTAGAATCAAGTGAGTATGTGAGTGAATGTTGATGTCTGAATGAACTATTTTTGTCATTAGCCAAATTACTTTCCTTTTCGGTGCACGAGGTATAAAACAAGTAATGAAAAGAAAGGAAAAAAATCACTTTTGCACTGCTTTGTCTGTTGAAAATGGTAATAGAATCATCATGATGAGTAGAAAAAAAATTCATCATATGAATTTTTAAGAATTTTCTGGTTATAACATATCTCAAGTGAAAGGTTCAATAGAAGTGATTTTTTTCTGGCTAATGAAAAATGGCTCATTTGTTGCATGCAGCTGTTTGAAAGATTTTACTTTTGTTTATACATTCATATGGCTGTCTGGCACGAGGCGTTTTCCTGTTTTCATTTGAGTTGAGCTAGTTGTCATATTTTTTGACTGGCCAAGCTTTTTGTACATTTCAGGTAAAGATACAGAGAATGATCTCATTCGCTTTTCAGTGGCTTTTATAGTGCCAGGCTTTTACAAATGCCAGCAGCTGTAAATAACTCTCTCTGCATGTGTTGGTTGTCAGTAATCGTAATAATGACAGTGAAGGCAATTCAACCCTTTCACTACTCTTCTAAAGCACATTGACATCATGGTATCACTGCTATGAGTTCACAATAGATGTATGCCATATGTGACTCTGTTGAACAGCTTCTCTTCTCCTCATGCAATCCTGTTGACATCCATCATATGTCACACTTTGGTCACTATGAGAGCTTTGTTGACATACAATTCTGAGTGGCTTCTGTTCCTCATAATAAGTCATTCACAAGTCTGTTGACGCTTGTCATATATCGCAATACTGCCACCATGAGTGCTCTCATTGTTGAATGGTTTCTCCGTTCTCATAATAAGTTACTCAGTTCTAGGCAAGTTAAAAATTTTTCATAGAACGTGAGGAAAAAAATGTCTTGCAGCAAAAGGATTAAAAAGGAATCTTTTCCAATTTCGTGCACATTATAGGGAATCTTTCCCT
>JBCEWB010157409.1:0-10533 GCA_039654565.1 Peronia peronii
GATAGATAGATAGATAGATAGATAGATAGATAGATAGATAGATAGATAGATAGATAGATAGATAGATAGGTAGATTGATAGATAAGTAGATTGATAGACTGCATGCCTTTTTAAAAGTATTTTTCTTAAATATTTTTGTTGAAAATGATGAGACGCTTGAGAACAATATACACATCGTAATGTCAAATATCGTCGAAAATCGGAACCATATCATAAAGCTTGATTTAACCAAATCGCATGAAACTGAATGATATAGTTCTCCGAACAGGGTATTAGGCATTGCTTGCTTGGATAGTAAAGGTCCCCTACCCCAATTGCCAAGACAATACTGTGAGTCCACAGTTGCAATACCAGCCAAGCGATGCACGGGCACGCTAAGACAGTGGTGTAGATGAGCAGGGATGGTGAGTGTTTCCCTGGTGGCTCCCACAGGGCGCTGATCACACGCAGACAAATCTGTCTGAGCGCTATGTATTCCCGCTATCTTGGCCTGCTCCGATAATGAAGATTTATTTTTCTTCTGTATAATTTTTTTTCTCTCTCTCTTTCTTTCTCTCTCTCTGCTCCTCCCTCCCTCTCTCTCTCTGCCTCTTTCTCTCTCTCTGCTCCCCTGTCTCTCTCTGCCTCTTTCTCTCTTTCTATCTCTCTCCCTTTTTTTCCAATTTGTGCGTCTTTCTGTCTGTCTACCTGCCTGTCTGTTTGTCTATTTGCCGTTCTATCAGTCTGTCTGTCTGCCTGATTGTCAGTTGGCTTTCTGTCGGTCTGTTTATCTGCCTATCTATCTGTCTATCTATCTATTTCGCTTTTTTTCTTTTCCTTTCCGTTCTCTTTTTACTCTGTCTCAAAGATTCGCACTCAGACAGGCAAATATGCCCGCTCACTCATCCATAAACCTGCTGACTATGTGCCCAGAATTTCACCCTGATCTCTCGCCGTTCGCAGACCACTGAATGTTTGTGTTATTTAACAAAGCGTAAACCTAGGTAAAACAAACAAACAAACAGACAAACAAACAAACACAGGATTTCCTTGTACAGATGATGGAATAAAGTGGTGGCACATGAGTCCCCGTAGACTGAGCACTCGAAAACGCCACTGTCCTTATAATAACCCGACTCCTGGTGAATTTGCATAACATATCGTGCTATGGAGAGTTGAGGTTTTGAATTCGGATTAGATGAAAAAGTGGCTGTTTGTAGTTACGCTGGCTTTTGGCATAGATATTTAAAGAGAGAAAAGGTAACTATAGTCATGCTAAAAAAAAAAATCAAATATAGGCTATTATTCATTTCAGGGTATTTTTTTTTTTCTCTCACAATTAAATACTTGACTTACAAAGACAATAGCTATTTGCGGAATCGAGAAATTAGTCGAATTTTTATGTAATCCTCATTATTTAGTGCTTTTCGGCATGATTTGGGAGTTATGGTCTTAATATTAATGCCAACTTCCCACTTTTTAAGCGATTCAATATACTCACCGACAGTAGCAAATGTAATATGTATTCCTACGAGTTCCGGGAAACTATTTATTCCCCAGTAAGATCTCTGAATCCTTGAAGTCGATTGAATATCATGATTCCTTGATTCAGATGGAGAATTGACGGGAAACAGTTTTTAAAAAATCTTCCTTCAGGGGACAGACCTTCATAGATGGTTATCGACAACGTATCATATCACAATATCAAGTCAGCGATGGCAGAACTCCAACATTAATTTAGTAACAATAAAGACGAAATCAAAGAAGCAGGAAAATACCCCTTCAATCCAGCTCATCAAAACAGTCTTGATTTCTCTTGTGCGAAAAAAAAAGCTCATAACATTCGACGTCGACAAGCTTATCCATCAATTTACGTCAAAATTATAATCCTGTCTAAACACAACTGTATTGCATCTGTACCGCCATTACAAAAGCAATATGGATGAATAGTTCTCTACCCGTGCGAAGATCACAGATTTTAACATAGAAAAATAGAACCTGTGACAGCATTACTAAGCTGATCTTGTAAGAAATCTGATGAACATGATGTCACTGGCCCTGAATAAATATTATTCAACTGAGTATGAACATGACATTCTGTAGATCAATGCAAAATAAACACTTTCATTTCGAACAGGTTAACTAGGAGCCGGGTGTGATACGTAAAGGCGAAACCCTACGATTGAAAAACAAACATATAATGACAGTATACGTCTCTTTTTTCATCATTTTCACCTTCAACAGCCAGTCACTCGTGTAACTGTATTCAGGAAACTCAGTATATTACAATATTGCATAAGCCCTCTCCATGTAATAGCTCGTCCTGGGATCATTGCAGGATTGTTTACCTTAAAAAATGCACCAATACAAACAGACGAACAGATCAAGATTCCACAAAAACATGAGTGTGGAGAATTATATCTACGGGCACAGCACGTTCTTGTTATTTATCTGTCTTGCAATTTCATTACGAGACAGCACGAGATGTTTGCTCAAGCGAAGCTTTGAGAGAGCTGGAAGATTTGAATAAACACAGACATATCACGACAAATTGGCTAGCGGACTGGAGTCTTGAGAGCAAAATTTGTAATTTACATGTAGTTTGCCAAGGCCACTGCGGAAAAAAAAATCTTGCGAAGAAGACCCTCTTACACATAATTAGGTCTCTGATCATAAGGTGTCTTTACGGAGAGCGTTGTATGTATTATAAATTTCTGAATAGATAATCCTGACTTTGTTGTAAGTTTTCATTGTCATTGCAAGACATCTTCTGTGTTGTGAAAAAAAAAAGCCTCAGATAGGCCTAATAGGCTTAATTTCAACATTGGGAATCCCCAAACATTCCCTGGACTGAGGACTAGTGCAGGGAAACCACCCTACAGACAGACAACAGTTAACCCTACCACGATGTCGGCAAAGGGAATCCGAAGGCCTTACAATTTGAGTGTAACTCATGAGAATCCCTGACCTCTGAGTGCTTGGGTTGGAGTCAGTCAGACTGTGTGTACAGAAAAGCTTTGTCCAGCCTGAGGGTTCAATTGTCCTACCAAACTGAGACGAAGCGACACAGAAGAAAGACACTTGTCCAGGGGTTCCCAGCCGCTAACTCCTTGGGGATTGCGAAGCCTTGGCAGGGGGTTCGCGTAGCCTTGTAGAAGTGCTTGGGATAAATTAATTTCAACTCATCACTTATATTTTGTATGCTCTTTCAAATTGTCTTGTGTTTTTGCTTCCGTGTTAAAAACGTATGTAACAACAGTTCGATGTAATTAGATGGCATGGAGGGTTTCTGTATGCCTGCCTGTGAGTGTATGTGTCTGTGCCTGCCTGTGAGTGTATGTGTCTGTACCTGCCTGTGAGTGTATGTGTCTGTGCCTGCCTGTGAGTGTTTGTGTCTGTGCCTGCCTGTGAGTATATGTGTCTGTGTATGTGTCTGTGTATGTATATATGTATCTGCAAGTGCAGCCACTGAGAATACACTGTAAATCCAATTGCTGAGAGAGGACTAGGAGATCGCATGAGTTTCAAACTTTTGGGTAAGGGGTCGCGAGTGCAAATACATTGGGAACTATTACACTAGACAATAACAGGCCAGTTCGGGGCATCGTGAGGGATCTTTGGAGACAGAACAAGATCAACGATTCATTTTGTGTGGATTATTTTACTTTATTCTCTACGTTTCTACGTTGATGGTTCTTCCGTGCTGTTAGTAATTTTCCATTCTGTCAGTTCAAAAGTGGTATTGATTATTTGATACACAACAGAAGAACAAGGGAGTGTTTTGTAATTGTGTAAAAATATATCTCTTTGATATCTGCTGCGCTTTTCTTGAAGTTCCGTATGATGAAAAAGAGGAGTATTTTATCTCTGCAATAAAACTGTCATTTAGGCACAAATGACCCTTTCCGTAAAATACCAATTAGATGGGGAAAGGGCCTGCAATTAAACTGTGAATTTGGTACATACGACTCTTTTTTCATGGAATGCCCATATGATGCAGTTTTTATCTAGTGGCAAAACTGTTTTCAGTGCATGTAGAGAGGTCCTTACACAGAAAACGGCCACATGACTCTGCTCGTGCCTAAGCGCTATAAAATCCGGACGTAAAATCCGAATGAAACTGTCTATGACGGAATGCTTCCTCTGCAATGCCATGGTGAACAAGAGCAGGAGAGGGAGAGGGATTTCAGCGACCTTTTCAGCTGAATGAGGAATAAATGGCTTTCAATATGGTTCGTTGTGGTACAGTGTATCTTATGCTCATTTGATATACTTGCTGTATACTGAAGGTATATAAATCGACGTCACTACAGAATTCATTGTAGCACCATTTAATTTGAGAAAAACAAAGACAACTTGCCAAGGGATAAAATGTGAAGGAGAAGGAAAATGTCCAGTTGATATGACAAATATTATGTTGTGGTTTGCCTATTTAAAAAATTCATTTCTCATTCCATCAGGTGCCGACAATCTTGGATAAATTCTCGACCAGAGCTGAAGACAAAGTTAAAAGGCATACAATTTGGGAGATCTTCTAAGCTGATTCTCTTCGCTGTGAATTCTTGCTCTGCTCAAAGGAGAGCGTTGGGAGATGCATTTAAAACGGCAGAACCGTTTCTATTCCCCCCCCCCCCCCCCCCCCCCCCTTTTCCCTTTGCAACCCACATCCATGGCCAGAAGTAACAGCTTGAGTAATTTACCCACCAGAAAACATTTGAACAAAAATGACCATAAAATTGTTAATAAAGTTGTTAACTTAGTTCTATTGTGCTTACAAGTAAATGTGGCAAAATAGACAGATAGGAGACATACAAACTGACGGACAGACAGAGACACAGACAGACAAACAGACAGACAGATAACCAGACAGACTGGCTGATAAATGACTCAATGGCAGTAGAAGGATGGATTGATATGTAGAGATGAATGGATGGACGGCGGAAGATTTTAGCTCAACCCGAACGTCTAGAACACAGGAACAACAACAGCAACGCCAGAGAGCTTATAATTGTCCTTGTCGACCCCTGAGAGTTAGAACAATTTCTGATAATTTAGTTTGTCGGAAACCTATACCTTTTTTTTTTTTTTTTACCTCGCAGGATGTGGCGAAGTAACACTTTGTCTGACTAGGCTTTAGAATAGTAGGACACAAGATTTCAGAGAAAACCCAACACGGCAGAACGTTACGTGTTTTCTAACATCATTGAGTCATGAACACTACTCACTACTACTAATATTTGGAGGGCATCAAGATTTGATAGGCTCACAACGAACAGATTAAGTCATTAATTTCCAACTCACTGTAACAGGGTCAAACCAAGAGGTAAGAAATACTTACGGTCGAGAGAAGATCAAGCACATGGGTCGATGGAATTTCCCGGGATATTGATGGATTCCATTCCAGAGGTGAGCCACACCCCCGTGGGGGCCTGGGATTTATAAGTAGGTTCTATGCTCGCACCTGCAGGCGGTGTAAGCCCGCCATCGGTGGGGTGTCTCCCATGGAGTGCCATCCTCGACATTCCAGGGGAGACATCTCTTCTTTCTTTCTCTTCTTGCTCCTGTCTTCTGTCCCCTTTCTTTCCTCTCTTCTTCTTGACGTGTAAACGTATTTTACTGTGTTTGGCACAATATACCTCTTATCGTGCTGATGGTCGTTAAACCCCAACACAAATAAACAAACAAACAAACAAACCCACACACAAACACAGTAGATCCACCTCCGGCCCACTTCAGTTCGGCTCTGTCTACGTCAGCCACTGATGTCATCCTCCATCTCCGAATAAAAATGAACACTATAACCTTATGCTTCGCTTTGCGTATGACAAGGTAAACGCTGTTTGTTGTCTGGGGAACAAAGGGCCTCAACAACACTCTCCCGGCGCGCGCGATTCTGGCAGGTCCTTCCTAGCTCGGCACACGTCATTCCGGCGGCCTTCACTTCAGCGTCGATACTCCTGCGCCAAGTCTGTTTCGGTCGACCCACTTTTCACTTTCCTTTGGAATCCACTCTATAGCCTGCCTGGTGCCGTTAGATACACAGGTTTCGTGGCGTTTCACCGATCCAACCCCATTTCCGTTTCTTTATCTCAGTTTCACTTGGAACTGAAGTAAACAACACGCAGAACAAAAAGTACATTTTCACTTTGGCGACGAGCCTGATGTCGCTGGGGATTTCAAAGAGAGGTGAGATGGAAAGGAAGCCGAGACAGATTCACTTCGCGCACTTAAGAGAAACAAGATTATGGGGCGACCACAAAGATTACGCTCAATTAGAATAATCGTGGTTTCTGGTATGGGACACTTTTCTCCCAGCCTGTGAGACAAACAATGCACAAACATCAATAATTTGTGAACTCACGATGGCCATACAACCCAGACATAAGAAACACCGGCCAGCTGGAACTAATGTTCCCGATGAACCCGAAGATACTGGCAAGTAGAGAACTGACTACCTCTTCGAAATCGAAATATTTTGGTAGAAAAAATGTCGCCCTATTGAAATCTTAAATACCGAAGGCTGTTAGGTCTTCCTCAAAATGTCAAAAGATATTTTTTTTTATTGTAAGAAGATCATAAACAATTGTCTCATCTAAATCTAGACAAGGATAAACCAATGTTTGTTTATGAAATAAAGAAATAGGACAGTATAGTTTCTATATTTCAGTTGAAATAAATTACAGCTGTTGTTCTTCTGTTTAGAATGCTTATTATATGTTAAATACTTACATATTTGTGCCAACTGACATTTCTAAGCCATATGTATGAACTGACGATATCTTCGTTCTAATGTTGTTGACAGTGACAACCGAAAGATGCCTTGACATGTTTAACCCTTCCGGTGTCGGGACTAGGACCATGAGAATTTTTTGATGAGCGTTGAAAAAAGTGTATGGCTTTCTACGAGTGGAAAAGAGCATTCATTTCAAACCGAAAGGACAACAGAATGATGGCACAAGAACTTGGTACCTAAGAGGTTAATAACGGCGAAGAGCTGGCCCAATCGTTCACTTCGGAGATGTCTTTTGGCTATCGAATTGTGATAGTACGTACATCCAAAAAAACCACTGTAAATCTTTGCAACATAATTTGTAAACTTCATCTTAACCGTGATCTTCAAGCCGGCTGTAACTTTCAGTCTGTCAAATGATTTGTCAGTATATCTAAAATTCAGTAAGTATTTGTTACAAAAGTACATTCAGTCTATTTTTTCTACTTATTCAACCTTTGTTCCACTCATCATTACCTGAGAATGATTGAAATTTCTATATCAATAAGGTGAAGTCTTGAGACGAGAGATTGACGGTGGAGTTTGCCAGATCCTGCGCTATGACGCCACCTTAGCCTTTCATCACGCTGGCTGGCATAAAATTAGCAAGCTGTTACGTTCTGTAATACGTCTTTCAACCTCCTACTGGAGGTTATCTCGGGTTTTTGTTTTAAAAAAAAATCCCTTCAAAAAAAACATTGTTTTGATCACTCATGGGTCCCTTGCTATAGTTGTTTTGGTATGTACAACTCCCTAGCGTCCCTATCTCCTACTCTATTTTTCCCTAGTCTGTCTACACAGGGATGAGCCCTTCGGCCGTTGTTTCTTATTTCCCTGGTATGCTTAATTTTACATTTATTTTTTACGACATTCGTTTAGACAGATAGAAACCTGTGGGCTGTTGATTAGCACAACCAATCCATTGACTAAAGTATTCATAACATCAGTGTGCGCTATCACGGACGTTAGGGCTCATGTTTCTCTTTACCATCAGCGGCTGTTTGTTTTGTTCTGTTAGATGTGTTTGTTTTCTGCTGAAGTTATCAAACAGACTTTTTTTCTGCTGAATCTTCCAGTAATCAGGTGTGGTGATGAATGCTCCATTCATTTAACATAAGGAGTTGTCGCGTTTTCGCTGTGAATAATCATTATTATGTTAAAGGTCATTTTATGAAAAAAAATACCCAGTTAAAATCTAAGACGACTGTCTACCAGCAACTTATCAAATACATTGTTAAAAGAACAAACAAATATGAAGAACTTGATATTGAACAAATTAATATCACAAGCCAAATGTTCGAATCAACTCCCTCTTCGTCAGGGCAATCGTTAAAGGTCATTGTTATTTAAATAGCATAATTAAGAGACAAGGAAGAAAGGCAGAATAATTGTCCAATATTATAATTTAAAACACCCAGCATTTATCTTTCTTTTCCTTCCTAGCTCCTAACTCTTTGTGGGGTCCTCGAGAAGCCTCTTTAAGAGTTAAGCATTAATCTTCTTCATCCATCAGGGTTGCGGGCGAGGGTGTCTACATTTTGCCCGATCGTTTACATTGCGATTTCAGCTACCATGTGACCAAATCTTTGTCAGTTAAAAATTCAGGACGTTTTCATAATGCAACATTGTGAGTGTCCCAGGCTATATAGTGAGTATCTCATCCATTTCCAATGTCCGTCTTCTCTTGCGCTATTTTTCAAAACTTGACCTAGCGTTTCTCCTGTTCTATACATGCATGATGTCTGAAAAGTCTGATACTGACTTAGAAACTAAACACAATAGAGTTCACCAATATTCCCGGGAAATCCCATCTTGCCATGACCTTGGCCTTGCCTCCGGCCGTAAGTTTGCCTCCCTTCTTGGCTTGACTCTGTTACGGTGGGTAGGAAGTTTATGATTATAACTCTTCGCTATGAGTGACAGACTCACAGACTATTCAATCTAGATGGCCTTCAAATAGTAATAACAGTGAGTGGTGTTAATGATTTAATGAAATCCCCTGACGTACTTCCGGCGTCTAGTTTTCCTGAAATTTTGTGTTCTACTATTCTTAATGTTTCAGTAAAAATTTATTGGTAAATTATATTAAGAGATAAAGATAGTTATTCTCAGAAAAGATAATACACTTTATAGACAGTTCCACCGTCTACGAAATTGATTGGATTCTAGAACGATGAATGACGCACTACATTGTCACTATGATTAGTCCAGAAAGGTTGCAACTGAGATTTAGTACATGAGCAAAAACAGGAAAGTTATTAGACACGATTTTTTCCATATCAAGAGCATAGCAGTTTGTCATTTCATTTGCGTAATTTGTCCACTCCGTCAAATGCTAAATGTCATGCATTTATCACATCCAAGGACCCATAGATGTCAATTATAGGAGCGAGGGAGGATCTATAGTGACAGCGAGCAGGGGAGTATTTATCTGTTTACGTTCAAGGTCATGTAGGTTCAGGTTACAATTGAGATTAAAGCAGAAAGGAAAGGGTGATAGATGGCAGACAGATAAGATAAATCCATTTATCTATCTATCCATCCATCATTCCATCCATCCATCCATTCATTCATCCATTCATCCATCCATCCATCCATCTATCCATTCATTCATTCATTATCCATACATCCATCCACCCACCCATCCATCCATCCATCCATCCATCCACCAGTCCATCTATCCATCCATCCAACCACCCATCCATCCATCCCCATCTACAGTAACAAATAATATCGCCTCGAGCCAAGGTGTTGCTGTCGTGGGTAGGCGGGTGATGACGGAAGGAAGAAGAGGATGTCCTCTGCCGGGCCCGAGCAAATGTCAACGACTGATCTTTCTATACAGAGCTGTCCTTCTCTACCGCAAGACGGACACACTGACGGACAGACTTGTGCTGACTCGTCCTTTCTGCATTTCTGTCCATGGCCTGACCTGGTTTCACATTCGGTTTTTGTCTCCCCAGCTAATTTGGAAAGTTATCCTGCAGGCCATCAGATCTAGGTCCATACCAAGTCAAGACGCAGAAAGACTTGAAGCTTTGCGTTCTCTCTTCTTGACTCCTAATTCTATTCTGTCTAGTGTCCTCAGATCGCATTGTAACGAGTTGTGCAGTGTCATGATTGTATTAAAGGGCATGTCTTAGACCAGGGATTGCCAACGTTTTTGCTCTTGCGACCCCTTACCCAAAAACTGGAAACTCAAGCGACCCCTTACTGTTAGCTACTTCATTGACATTTTTGTGACTGCACTTTGCAGATACATATACGCATTCACACAGGCACGTATGCTCACAGGCATGCATACAGAGACCCTCAATGTCATCTAACGATTACTTCCTTTTAACGACACATCAGCGCGATCAAAGCTATATTGTGTCAAACACGGTCAGATATGTTTACACGTCAAGAAGAAGAGAGGAAAGAGAGCGGGACAGAAGATAGGAGCAAGGAGAGAGAGAGAGAGAGAGAGAGAGAGAGAGAGAGAGAGAAGAGATGTCACCAATGGAACGTCGAGGATGGCACTTCGAGGGTGGAGACATTCCACCGATGGCGGGCTTTCATCGCCTGCAGGTGGGAGCAAGAACCTACTTATATACCCCAGGCCCCCGCGGAGGTGTCATCTAATAACAATGAACCGCTGTAACACATTTTTTTTAATGAAACAAAAACAAAACAAAACAAAAATATGTAAGAGCACAAAAAAAATGTAATTGATGAATTGGAGTTAATTTTATTTCAAGCTACTTATAGCACTGCTATGTGGGGGAGGGGGGGGGGGGGGGGGG
>JBCEWB010157420.1:0-10533 GCA_039654565.1 Peronia peronii
CCCCCCCCCCCCCCCCCCCCCCCCCCCCCCCAGGAACAGAACTAACTTTTGATTTATCTCAGTCTATCGATTCATCGAATGCACAGACACTCTAGTTTGTTGTTATGTTTATGTTTGGCACGACAGAATCTGATAATAATAATCCCCAAGGTAAAGTTGTGGGCAAAAAGAGGCAAAAAAGGCAGATCACCCAACCCTACATTACAAACATCACTGAGGTCGGCGATCTAGAAGGCTACATAAGGTGGTAGAACTACAGACTTAGAGTTAAAACATAGCGGACCTGTCTCTGGCACGTCACCTCTCCAGAGCAAGTTCATTCTCGTTTGAGGGGGAAGAAAACGGATCTGAACTGGAGCGGTTCTGTGCCGGTTAAAAAACGGATGACGAAATTCTATTAAAGAGATAAGAGTCGGATGGCAAAAAGCTTGACGTGGAATGGCCACCGTGCTGTGCCGGTCACATTGAGTTTAGTTCAATACATAACATTGTCTTTGAAATTTTGACCCGTGTTCATCCGTCTTTTTGTTGGTCATGGAACGGGGACGTGATGGAAACGGACCCACTGTGTTTGAACGCTAAGATATGAGTGGGACTCAGCTGAGACATAAAGTTGACGAGCTCTGGTGGTGTCTATGTGAAAGTTTCTAACGTCGACAGCGGTGAACAAGACAGGAGCATAAGATGAGAGAGATAGTGGCATGAACGGTGGATGAGAATGATGACCAGATAGAACGAGAATCTCAACTTTTAAACAAACCTCAAAGCTTCGTTTATTAATTTGCGTCGGTACTCGGTCTCTTCTGCAAGCCTGTGCGCTTTGCTCGCTGCTTGTTTCAGATAAATGGATGGAAATATGCCTGTACTGGTCTCGTACAACCACGGCAGTCTATAGATACAGAAATAAAGGATCAGCTCTCAATCAAGCATTGTCTAGATGCTACTGTAATAAATTATAATATTATAATAAATTCTGTTCTTGATGCTTTTATTTGTTCACTTGCGTGTACAAATTGAAGTCGTTTCTAATTTTCTTTTGCATTTTTCTTATTTGTGACATTTTAGTACGTGTGAGTAAGGGAAAAGGGGGGGGGGGGGAGATTTTTGTTAAGGTTTAATGGCGCATTAGCACGATTGCGTCTATTTCTATATAGAAGAGTTGAATACGTTTACAGGTTTAAAAGGATATCACAAGACGAGTGTAAATAATTGAAGGATCACAGATCGTGAAAAGAATCTATCCAAAAAAGTACAGCATGCAAACATTCTGTATGCCGCGGAGCCCGCAGCAGGTTCACAATTTTTCTCAAACACATTTATGTTGATGATTTTAAATTTTGGAGTAGCGACTCACCTGGTCTAAGAGGATCGGAATAATTTGTGGTCTTGTTATACTGACTGATTCTTCAGAAAGCAACTCGAGAAGTGGGCCTATATGGCATCCATGAATTCCGCGCATTCCAAAAGCTTGTGCGTGCATGTGCGTGGTTGTATGTATGGTGTGTGTGAATGTATGTTGCCTTAATATTAAGTCTTATCAATTACGAAATGAATTTCCCATTGAAGACAAGGAAATTAAGTTAATTTGATTCCCTCTTATATTATACTAGAAGAGAAACCACGGCCTTCGTGGGAATTGCTTAGATATACACGTTGATCAGACCGATACTGAACTGCGATTTGAAGTGCGCAAGCCTGCGCACCTCGATGTTGGTATTGTGGATGATCAAACTGAATGTTACTCAAAGAAAACGTTTTTGGTGTTTTGACCACTTCATGCTATCGAACGTACAATTCAGATCAAACACGCTAACGAGTTTACCATTCAATTATTATCGCCTTTCTATAGCTTGTAAACTTTGAAATTGTATGCTTTGATGAAGAGAATCGACTGTTTCTAGTGAAATGAAACTTTGCATGCGCTCAAAAAGATGCAAGAATATAGTGAATCTTATTTTTAATCAGAGAGACGTCTTCGTGTGAGCGAATTTTCCTATTTGTGACTATAACTATAAAATATAAACCTGCGATTTTTGTTCACATCTACACGAATATTTGAAGGGATACATTATTTTATTAATGTTTTCACCTGCGTTCACTTGTGATCCAAAATTGTGCCCAAATTCACGTTCAATGCAAGTGCGTCCTATTTTCAGAAGCAAAGGCGTAGACTTTAAAAATATAACGTTCACTTTGAATGTTGGGGTTCTGTGCACAGAGCTGACGTAAATGTGTTACACAATGCTTTTATCTCACATCATTTTTTGTGTGCACTGTTGTGAACTCGTGATTTAAATGTACAGATGTGAAAAAAAAAATGTTATTTTATACAAATGCAGAAACAGTTAATTCACCATTCTATATTTAGCAAAGATGAATTATTTCAGAACTGGTGTCGCAGCAGCGTAAAAGCTAGTCATTATTTACTCACGAATGCGAAATGGCGCTGCACTGCCATGACCACGATTAAAAATATCCTGCTTCGTACTGAAAAAGAGGAAAAGATGAATCTGTCAACGATAAAAATGCACGTGTTCGCCTAGAGTTTTATACCGATACCTAGTGAAAGCAGTAAATGACTAATATCAGTTTTCACAAAGTTTTTAAAATGGGGACTTACGGACTTTGACGATGTCCTCACGCTCAGTCTAATACACCTCTAGTCTGGTATTTATAAGCTACCGTGTTATTAATATATCATGTAATCCCTTGTCGTGCCACTATAGCGCCGGTAGAATCCCCCGTCACGTCGCCCTCAACGATGTCATACACGAGCTCTCGATTCTGCTGGCCTGTTTTCCGTCTTGGAACCAATCAGCCTGGACCGAGGAGAAGGACGTCGTCCGGATGGGGCTACTGTTTTCCCCTTCGAAAACAGCAAGCCCCTCGCTTGGGATGCCACCTGCATGGACTCATTTTCGGTGGGCAACATTATTCAACTGCGGCCAGCCCGGGAACAGCGGCCCGAAAAGGGGAGGAGGTGAAACGCCTCAAATACGCAACTTTGTCGGACCGCTTTCATTTCCTCCCGGTGGCCGTTGAGACGTCAGGCGTGGTCGGCCTTGCTGCTACGAGTCTATTGCGTAAAATCGGCAACTGAATTTCGGCGGCGACTGAAGAGGCAAGACAGATCCAGTGGCTATTTCAAAGAATCTCCTTGGCGATCGTGCGAAGTAATGCCTTCTCTATTATCACATCAGCAAGGCAGTCGTCGCTGTCGCCCGAAACCGATCAACTCCTGTGAAGTTACGTTTACTTTCATGAGATAGATTGGCTGATCATCTCCTGTCTTGCATTGAACTATGTTGTCTTTGGAAAAGGCTAACTTTCTCTGCTCAAAATTCGTGAACTGGGCTTCTTCCCCATTTAATCTGTATTAGAATGCATTTTATAATTACGGTAATAGGGCAGAGATGTTAATCTGAGATCATCATAAATGTTCAAGTTGTATTTTGCCTACTGGCCCACTCGTAGAAGAAGGTCCATTGATTCATAAGTTTCCTTTAAACCCACTGCAGGCGCCGATGGCACTGAAAGCTTAACGTTGCCATTGTGTAACAGTACATCTTTTAAACGTGCCTTGTTTAACCCTTTGGACCCTGGTCACCAATGCCTGAAAAAACCCTGGCCCTGGCCTTCTGGGCCGAGAACGCACATTTCTCGTTTCATGTTCAATATCTTTTGTATACACAAGCCTCAAACGCGATCATGGACGCAGACATTTATAATCATCATAGTCCTAAATGTCCTTGCCCCAGTGTGACCTATTAGATATATTTTTAACTGTAGTGGACTCATAAGACTGGGGTAAGTGTGTCAGCCCGGTCTACCGGGTTGTGGGGAATTTGACACCGGAAAATCTGCCCGGTGTGCCGGGCTGTAGGGTTAAACGGGTTAAATCTATAAAAAGCCTCCATTCAGTTGGAACATAATCATGGCCAAGCTCGAGTATAAGACCATTAATATCATTGCAGAAGCAAACATTATGCTCCATTTGAAAATAGGATGCAAGATTTGTGTCGCCACTACAAAACACGCTTTATCTGGTATCTTTTTGTAAAAAAAAAAAAAAAAAGATTCCATTGCTGTAACTGAGAGGAGAACACCTCAGCCTTTTCTCTAGACCAGGAAAGGCCTCTGACTAAGTCACTAAGCTCTTCTTGATTAATCAAGTCCAGCATCTTTTCACCAACTTCTGCTTGAAAGTCGTCCCCCATCATCCACAACACCATTGAAATATTCTTCATCAGGTCTGCAGGTGGAAGAGGCATAGGATTCTCTTCTCACTGGTTTCAATGCTGATAAGCGCCAGTTTGGGTATACAATATTTGGCCTGTTTTTCTTTGAGAAACCCACAATTTTCATCGTGCAAAAGTAACAGTCAGTGTGATGATCCGTTTGTTCACGCCAGATCATGGGCAACGGGCATTTTCTGTTGTTGGAGATTAACTTCAATATTCCAGAGTAGCAAAGTCACACAACTCATATGAGGTGCCTATGGTTTGCCTTGATTACCAATTTTACAACCAAAAAAAATGTCTGTATGTAAGTTTCACTTTACTTGTCGCTTTTTGCACTGATTTTGTGGAGCACATTTTCCACATAATATATAGCAAAATTAATTGTCAGGATAATTTACACAGCCTTTCAGTCCAGTCTTCATTGTACTTATCAAAGAGTAAATTAAATAACATTAATGGACTAGAGCTAACATCCATCTACCACAATGTTGCAACAATAGAACAATAGGCCCATTGTATATACCACCTTGATCGCATCGGCCTAATTGCATCATTGAACGTGATTCTCAGGCCTACTGTATTGCATAATTTGATACCTCTATTTTAGTTATTGCATCACTCATATATTAATTTTACAGTTGGAGCTGTTGCTGGATAAAATGTGTATTCAACTTTGCATATTTTTTTTTTTTTTACATAAAATGGCTAATAACTAAAAATGTGACGTGACAGGAGAAAGCGGTTTTCAGTTTTCAAATCAGCATTCAAGAAAACATAAAATAAGCATATTGATTGCCTAGTGGCAAAATCTTTGTTGACCAGTGTAGCAAACAGAATGATAATTAGATCTAGTACTAACTGCCTTTATAGCAAGCCATTTTCTCGAGCATTTATTTATACTCACTTAAAAGTACAAGCACCACTGTCTGTGAAAACCCTTTATTTTTCATGTTTCATACAAACAGCCCCAAGTTATCTCGATTCAATCTTGATAAAAATGATCATCAGTGTACAAAAATAAACAATTCACAGCACAGTCAAACTCCATTAAAGTTTCAGTTAAAAATCAGTTAAACGGAGAACGCCATACTTAAAAAAAGAGAGAGAGAATGACCCACGATTAAGATTGTACAGTTACACTGAAATAATCTACACTAAACCTGCTTTAAAACTTTAAGCTAACCTCTTGTTAGCTTGAATATTACAGTTTCTATCACCAGGCCATTGGAATTCTCAAATATTTGTTGATAAAAATTTATAAACAATCCGTTAATGCATTCTGATGTATCTTATTAAAACTACAATAATAATGACAATACAATCAGAAAAACTCTTCATTTCACACCCACAGATGTGGATATAAAGAAAGGAAGAGCATTAAGTATCTTTTTTAATAAAGTATTGTTGATCAATATTACTGCATTTTTTACATCCTAGCAGAAACATGTATCTAAAATAAATAAATAAATAAATAAATAATAAATAAATAAAAAACAATCTGCAGGCTCATTATAAGTTATTATTCCTTTTCATTCTTCTGCAATTCTGAACCGGGACCAGCTCTATATCGACTGTTCAGTTATTTCAACAGCAGCGTTTTACAAGCACTAGAAGCCTAACTAGCTGGTTAGCTGATCAAATGGATACATTTGATAGAACTCGAGATAGAGGTTGAGTTTAGACTACAGACTGAAATCTAGATCTATGACAGGATATTGCCAAGATATACATGTAATAAGATTAGTGATACTGATGACAATTCAGTTGTTTCACTCAGTTATGTAAAATAGATTTGTATAGCTGAATACCAAAAGGAGAAAAATGTAGACACATGTAGATCTATATCTAGTGCTTAGAATTTCAAACTGAAGCATAGATGTAGGCTTAAGCCGTTTATGACCATGACTTGGCCTAAGATTTACATAACTTAGATGACCAGTAGACTCTATTTGGTGACATTTAATTTATTTCGGCCACAGAATTATTTGCACTTAGGCTACTGATAGACTAGGTAGCTGATTACTTAATGGATACATTTATGTTGATCGAGATTTAAGTAGATTAATTTAGATCTGGAACTCAGGCCGAAATTAAACTAGATCTAAATCTAGGATCCAGATTTAAAACAATGAACGTAGATCTATGCTGTAATGAAAATAAAACACAAGGCTCCATACAGATTTAATGAGAGGCATTGAGCCTACAATACTCCAAAAGTTTAAATTTCAGTTAAACTTTAAATCCCAAATATAGAGTTAGATTTAGATCTAGACATTTAGACCTAGACCTAGATCTACGCGATGTCTGGCGTCAATTTCAGATCGATTTTCAGCTCTTAACGGAGATTCTGATGTGAAACCATTTGCTTTAATATACGGATCTTTCTTTCAATAGAGCAATATGATAAAACGTACACACTAAATCCAAAAATGATATTTTTTTCAGCCAGTTACCTAGGATTGTCATGCTGGATAGATCGTCTAGATCTAGATCGAGAACTCTAGATGCTGGTCTCGCACATCAGGTTTGGCAATAGGTGATCGAACACAACGGTTAGAAATAACTTTGCTATTATTATTCGGTTGCACTGATGTTGTAAGGTATTGATTTTTATTCAATATATAGCCTTCGACATTCGATTCAAGGAATCTTCCTCTTCAGCCACTGTCGTGCAAAGAAAAAATGAAGGGCTGACTCGGAAGTTTGTTTGTATTGGGATTTAACTGCACATCAGCACGATTACGGCTATATTGTGCCTAACAAGGTGAGTATGTTTCCATGTCAAAAACTGGTCAAAGTAGATATATATATAAAATCCAACGCTATACGGACGATGCGTATTACATGTTATGAAACGCATACCAAAATGTATATATATATATATATATAAATTTGGATAGTCAAATATTGTAGAGCAAAAAGAAAAAGAGGGATGAAAGTAAATATGCGGCGTTCTGTCGAGATATCCCGTGCCTATCAAGTTTTGGTAATGATGTTATAATTTGCCTTACAGACCAGCCTGGCGTAAAATGCTCAGGATGGACTGCGGCTTTGTTCTGTCCAATAGATCCTTCAGGGGGCGACCCGAGAAATGGGCCTCTCAAGCGTCTATGAAATATATATGCGACTGTCAGTTGATAGTCACAGGATACACATTGTAGGAGCATTATTCTTCTGAGGCGATAAGAGTTAGTGAGGTGGGAGTGACCCAGACGCAGGCGGTTGAGGACAACCTTGACACGCCTTCGAGGCTGAGCAGACCCTGGCCAAGATCCAAGATCTGATTGGATTAGTAAAGTTTGCAGTCTGGTGATTCCCTCGTCGTTGCCGTCGCGATTTGATGTGCTCGTTGATGATCGGCCTGAGATCCAGATTAGAGACTACTTCATCCAGGGGATCTAACATCAGGCAAACCTTGGCGATGGAATCTGCTGCCTCATTTCCTGCAATGCTCACGTAACTCAGGACCCAGCAGAACGCAGAAGTAAGCACACACTGTCTGACATCATTATGCTGGGATCTCTAGACGATCTTACTGAGGAAAACGTGTATGTAACGAATCAGGATTATACAGGCTGGGTACACGCGAGTGTGTGTTGTTAGCGACGTTTAGCGAATCGTAATTGTATATACTGGGCCCATGCAAGTGTGTGTTGTGGACTTGCGTATGCTGGCCCGTGGAGATACTGAGTCACCGAGCGTGTCTGAGATACTCTCTAAGCATTTTGTACGGGATGGTTCTAGTCATATCCTGTGCATGTATTACGTCACGTGTGTGCGCACTACGTCAAGGTTCCATGTGTGTCACAGTAATAGTAGTGATGACTAAAATATTCAAGATAGTTCGAGATTGTGAGAACTTGAAGCTTCGGGAGAGTTCAAGCCGGGCTGGTGTCTATATAAGGGATCAGCTGGAGAGAAAGTGGGCAGAGAGAGAGAGAGAGAGAAAGTGCAATGCAGTAAATGCCGTATGCATTGGAGTTAGACAGCTGCTCTGAAGTTTGTATTGTTACCAAGCACCTGCAATAAATTCTGCATCATTTTGACGTCGAGGATTCCTGTTCTTATTTGTCCATTACTGTGTGTGTGTGTGCGTCTCGTCCGCATTCACCGCCTGATCACCACTTTACAACTTCACAACTAACACCCATTCACATCCAAAGGTCGTGACACTGTGATGAAATAATAACGGTGAGTTGAAAAATCCCTGTCGATTGGTTGTTTTGAACGTCCTATAAATATTCTAACTATTCATGTTTGCCAGTTGTGAGTGAATAAAAAGCTAGAAGAATTGAGGATAGATGGCACAGAGCAGTAAGCGGGAGATTAGCTTTCCAATTGTTGTACATTTTGAGGTTTCCCCATCGAATCTCATATCAATACGGATTTATAGAGTGGACAGTTCATATACTGCATATACACTCACTCAATTTTCTCAACACTTTGATGACAACTTGTTACTGGTCTGAGCAGAAAAATCTCGACTGCCCAGATACTTAGTTCGTTGTATAACTTTGGAGAAGAACAGTGTGATTTTTCTAAGATAGAATAGTACTGAAAAGGAGAAAATGTTTTGTTGAAAGGACGACTGAGTTACAAATGTTAGCCCAAACTCGCCTGAAAGCAGAACAATAAGGAAATAGTGTTAGACAAGATTTCTAGACAAATCCAACGGGGTTTCCCGCAGGAAGTAAGCTTACAACCAGGAAGTGAGGCAAACATGCGGCATTCGCAATCTCCCGACTAGGCAAGGTGAGATAAGATATCAAAATGCTTTTAACACTAGAATTTGGCTTAAGTCATTTGACACATCAAGCTGGTAGGAATGGGCAAATTTTGCTAATGCCATTAGCCGGTGCTGTCAAGTTCGCCTTTAGGGTGTCAGTCTTACACTCCAAAATACTTTCTGGGGCCAATTCAATGCCCAGATTCTCAGCACTTCGACACAAATCAACAAGGTCCTGTTTTTAAACCAATTTCTCTCTCGTTCGTAAATTATCTTGTACCTCTGAACAAGATTTGATCTTGAAGTCCATGGCCACGAATGGACCTACAATGATTTCCTAAAATACTGAAAACTTACCGGCAATCAAGTACATCAGCACAATCACAATGAAAGCTAAGCGGTATTGTTTACATGATTTTGCCCCATTTCCGGTCTAAGCAGAAAGTCATGGGTTTCGGCCGGACGTACATCGGTCTCTTGCTACGTAATTATTATTACTACTCAATACTATTATTACTTGAAGAGCATCTAGTTTCAATTGGCTATGAGTCTGTCATTCACAGAGAAGAGATCTCATCATAAATTTCCTACCCACTGTAACAAGGTCAAGGCAAGAAGTGAGACAAATTTCTTTGGTCGATGGAGTTCCCCAAAATATTGGTGAACTTAACTGGTGGATTGATAACCCCACCACACTTGAGAGAAGAGAGATGCATAGAAAAAGGAATGCTTATGTCTGTATGTTTGTTTTCCGGTGAATGAGAGATATTCCAGGACCACGTTCTTCAATAAAATATGAGTCTGAATAGTTTATATTCGGCTAAACACAGATCTGGAGGAAACACTCAGTGGCGTGTTTGTACCCGCTGTTAAAAATAGAACATTCACTTATGTGTGTTACCGCTCCACCACAAGATCCGACAATAATTGTCACTGGTCCCGTGCATTTTTTTTTCTGTGTCAGTGGCAGTGAACAGTTTGGAGTGTTTGTAGCCCCTATTAAAAATCGACGGGGATTTCCAACCGGTTGCTTGATCGGAAAAAATGTATGGGCACGGGAATTGCCCTGAGTAGGTAGACTAAATATGTGCATGCATTAGTGTGAGTACAATTAGGTTTAAGAGTTTGAATGTCTGGTAACTATTACATCAGCACGATTAACGTCTGTGTGAGTACGTGGTATGCGTAAACAGGTGTTTGCATGAGCAAGATTATTTTGGCTGTATGTTCGTGAGCTATGACTATGAAGGTACAGTATGCTCATAGCAGCATGCGCGTGTACACATCAGGAGAGTGTGCATCCTTCTGTCCATTTGGCGTTCAATTTTACAAGTTGCTCCTACAAGTACTCACTCCCTGTTAGGATAATTGCCTGTATGTCCATCATATATCCAAGGAAAGAGGTAGAATCCCCAACGACGGTTCGGCCGCTTCTGTTTCCCGAGCGCTAGGGTCTCCTCAAAGAATTTCCTAAAAAAGATATTATTTATCTCTATCTATCTATCTATCCATCTATCTATCTATCTATCTATCTATCTATCTATCTATCTATCTATCTATCTATCT
>JBCEWB010157431.1:0-10533 GCA_039654565.1 Peronia peronii
ACATACATACATACATACATACATACATACATACATACATACATACATACATACATACATAAATACATAGACAGATACATACATAGATACATAGATAGACAGACAAACAAGCACTAGTCAGTCAGGCAATCAGTATGGTATTGGCCATTTTTTTAATAAGTCTAAAAGAAAAATAATAATTACCCGGTTCGAAGTTAGTCAGTCAGGCAATATGGAATAAATTAGGTAATCAGGCGGGCGACCAATCTGTCAGATTATCTAAATCTGTCTATTACCTGTGAGACAGTCGTGTAGACAATCTACTACTCCTAATCGTTAGACGGACAATAAATCAGTGAGCAATTCGATCAGTCTCTCTGGCAAAAGGTTAGAAAGTCGGTCGTGCAGTCACTCAGGCGATAGGTCAATAAGAGATCTTTTAGTTAGGAAGTAAATTACATAAAAGACAGCGCTTCAGTCGGTAAAATATTAGGGCATACAAAGAATATGCCCATCTATCAACTTCACAGGAATGAGCCATTTTATTTAGCTAACTAAGCTACTTCCCTTTGCTAGGTATATTAAATATAATTCAAGGATGTTGTGATAAAGAGAGCAAAAATCGATTTCACTACTGAAATTTTGCAATATGTGAACAAAAAACAAACAAGCAAAAACAAAAACAAGATTGTGAAACAAATTACCATGATGAGGAAAAACAAATCATCACAGAATGAATTTAATTTTGTAGAATTACTTTCAAATAACAAATTTTTTTCATCTTTACAATGCGTATTAAAACCTCATGTAATAAGCGAAGAGAAGCAAATTTGGCTGATGGTCATAAAATGGCTCATTCGTCAACTAGTCTCTGAGTCAGTTAATCAGCCACCTAGGAAAATGTCTGAGACTACAGGCCTCTACTCACTGGCTGAAGCTCCCACAATGACCAACGCGAAGAGGATGAGAGTTTTCATGATGGAATCTCTTGCAGCTCTGACTGGATCAACTGGACAACATACACTGGAGACCCTGAACTCTTGGTTTTGTAGCTATCTTATATAGACCTGTCCCACACTTTAGGTCAATAGGCTTGTCCCTAATCTTTTGCAATTTTGCATTCAGCTAGGCCTTTGTTATTAAATGTAAAATACATTTAACTGCTGAATATCGGTATCCATGCTTTCATGATCTGTTGTGAGCAGTCTTAAATTCAGCAAAATCTCGAAGCCCATCGGCCGAGGGGTAGAAAACGATGAAGATAACTGCATCAGATTTAAATTGTCCAGATTTGACAGGGATTATTTCATTGTTCAAGACCAAAGCTGATGTTCCACCTGGCACTGGATCAAATAACAACTCTTAATGTTGATCTTCTAGTATTGGTTTATGGTCACATATGTTTTGTATCTGCTTTAAAGTACGTCTCCTATGTTCCCGCCAATATGTCCCGATCCGATCTACCAATATTAATTTTTGCTAAGACATACATAATTTCACCATGAGTCACTCTGCTTCACTCATACTAATTGATTTTTTCTTCTTCTTCTCCTTTTTTCTTTTTTCCAATCCTAATTGATGTGGGCGACTATCTGTACTTGTTTACTCTTTCATCCATTGCTAACGTCATTAAATATTTGGTCTGTGTTTTAGATTTCTATGTTGAAAATAGAATTTATGTCTGCTCAAGAATATCAAAATGTAAATAGACAGTGTTACAGAGATTTTGCATTCTTGTTGAACAAAAGTTTGCTGTAGTTAGATCCTGAAATTTTGAAATTTATGTTTTCTCAAATCTAATGGTATCAACATAGGCTAAGGTTTAATTGTCAGGTCTTCCTTCAGATCATTGTAGTCGAAATGATTAACATTTTTTGATATCAGTTTAATGTTCTCGTTCACATTCACGCACACTATTATGCATTGCTCTGCTTCAGGCTGCCCTTAATGTTATCTCAAGTGACGCTTGAATACTTCTTTCGCATTCCCATGTCTGAAATGCTTTATGCACGCTACATTTATCATGTTTATTTGTCATGTGAAAAGTTCTCATTTATGCAATTTTCATGCTGCAAATCCAGCTTTCACAATGTTTAACTATCAAACTAAATAATCTCTTCAACATTCATGGAACTTTCGTGCTCGATATTGGCAGGCTTAGATAATTTCATTGTTTCTTTAAAGGTCTTCTTCATATAGAAGTATAGTAAATTAAGTCTTTCTTGATATTGACTGTTTTCATGTATCTTTGCAACCAAGATATTTTTCCGCCCTTCTGCCTACATGTACGACCGTATTTGTGGCAATTTTTATTGACAGCCTTTGATACGCTTTACTGTCATGTAGAATGTTTTTCCTGCTCAAAAGTCGTCACCTCATTTGACCTTTATTTATGTTAATCTCACCCTATCCTATCCTATCCCATCCTATTCTATCCTGTCCTGCCCTGTCTTATTGTATCGCATCCAATCCTATCCTGTCCTATCCTGTCTTGTCTTATCCTGTTATCTTATCTTGTCCTATCTTATTCTATCATTCTTACGTCAGCTTATCTTACCTTGTCCAGTCTTATTTTATTTTCTCCACATATCGGTTTATTGTGTAAGATAATCCTAATCTACTCTACTCTACTCTATCCTATCCTTCTCAGCTCTACTCTACTCTACTGGTCAACTCTACTCTATTCAGTTCTTTCTATTCTGCTCGGCACTCTACTCTACTCTATACTATACTGTGCTCTAGTCTACTCCATACTCTATTATACTCTACTCTATACCACTCTACTCTACCCGATACTCTACCATACTCTTTACTCTACTCTGCTCAAGTTTACTTTACGCCCTGTACACTTAATTCCTTCTTCCTCGTCTCCGTTCTTTTCTTCTTATATCTTCTATTTTTTCTTCCCTGTTCCAGTCCATTCTCTTATAGCCTATTCGCTTGTAATTTCTTTTTCCACTTCTCCTGACTTAACGTCACTCATGTAGTCTGATCTCTTTGTATAGGTCTAAATTTCAATTTGGGCACCAAGGCAGCGTGAAGAAAGTTAATGTGTAGATCAAACAGATGGCCATGGGATATTGGTTGTTGTTGATTTTGTTATTTGATGGTTTCATCGTCTTTGTTATCGGGATCTTCTTCGTTAATGTTGTTAATTTATTCCACTTGCCATGAACTGGCACATAGGAGTGGATAACAAATTGAACACTAGAGGCCCGATGGTTTATTATTCTATGACTTGCAAATGTTTGCTTTCAGTTCTTCACACATATAAAAATACAAGTTCATGTCTTGGATGATTATTTAATTTGAAATATTGCATCTTTAGCTATGACCACATAATTATGTCAGTTTAAACACTGAGGGCTGACCATATTTACCGAGGGTTATTATTGATCATAATTTTACTTTCCTCCGCCCTCTTACAGCCAATATTGGTGGCGACACTGTTGTTGTCATGGTGATAATGGCGCCGTTGACGATCAGTTGTTCCGATGAAGAACCAAACAGGTTCGAAAATTTGGCCTGTAACATCGCTTTATTCAATGTTCTGCTTATCGAGTTGTACAGATTGTTGTTTGTTTCTTTGATTGTATTGAGCTATCTGCCGGTAGACAGTCTGTCTTTAATTATAAGACATGTCCAGTATGATGATGATGATGATGATGATGATGATGATGATGATGATGATGATGATGACGATGATGATGATGATGATGGCTAAGTGATTAAATTTCTACCATATCAAGTTCTATATATTGTCATTTGCTTCTTTTCATGTATTTGATTAGTTACCCGCATACCCGCAAGAAGACGTCTTGAAAATTTAAGACCTTTTTATCCAGCGATAATAATGATAGTGATGATGATGATGATGAGGGTGATGATGATGGCCCTAACGAACAACCAAGTAGGTTCGAAAATTTGTCTAGGTTATTTAATTTATACCACATCGAGTTCTATTATATTGTTATTTGCTCAATTTGATGTATTTGATTAGGTACCGGTAGATAGTCGTCTTAGATTTTAAGACAGTCTTATACAATGATGGTGAAGATGATGATGACGATGATAAATAACCTTCTTGAAAACGAAGTCATGACCTTCATTGCTTCCCAGAGCATGGTTAGGGATTATCTAAGTACTGCCGAACGCCATGTACTTGACAAACTCAGAACAAAGAAATTGTTATATGAGAAGCAGACAAGGGCGGCTGTATTATATTGTTAAAGAAATCTGTCTATGCGGCTAAGATATTGGATATGGTAGCCCGCCCTATCATTTACAAACCTCTTTCGGAAGACAGATCTAAACAACATGTTAAGATGATTTCATAAGAAATTGTCACATTCAATTAAATTGACGTAATTTCTACTTCATTGAAGGATAATATAATAATGAAAGACATAAAAACTATTTTTACGGCCTCCCGAAAATTCATAAACTAAACCTGTATGACAACTTAGAAACTCAGAATCTCTTTCAGAGGCATTGTCTCCTCCAAATCGCGTCCTACAAGAAGAGCCTGATATTTCCTAGATTAGATCTTGATCCCCTAGTTCCTATCGTTTGCGAACAAACTTATTGCAAGGATACGATACACCTTTTGTGTAATATCAGTAACCTAAATAGTTCATTAACTGTTCCTTGCTCTCCATTGCAAGACATGGTTGACATGTATAATTCAATCCCATGCGTGGAAGGAGTTGACGCATGCAGGGAAGCTTTAAGTGACTGCTCGAACTACAACCAAAATCAAATATCAGAAATCTATGTCCTAATTGAACTAATATTAATTGCCAACTATTTAAAAATTTTAGACCATCATTTTCTGCAGACCCAGAGTATAGCTATGTGCAGTCCCTTTGCTCCATAATACGCAAACTTATTCATGCAGTCACTGTGGAAGAAAAAGATTGTGATGAACAGGAATATAATTCAACCGCTATGGACTGTCAGATGACATCCTACTGTTATATCCAGACAACGAAGAAAACATTAAGCAATTGGAAAACCATCACAACGCAATTCATAAAACAATTAAGTTCACTATTTCATATGGAAAAAATGGACTTCTTTTTTTATGTCCAGCTTAAAATTAATGGACATGAAATGTGCACTGACCTATACTACAAGCCCTCTGATGCTCACAACATTTTACATCCCTCCTCACACCATTCTAGACACATTTTTAGATCTATTGTCGACAACGGTTTTCTTCGTCTCCGAAGAATATGCTCTGACAATGATCTCTTCTCCAAAAGAAGCCAAGAGTTCAAAATAAAACGACTAAAAAACGGCTATAGATCAGATATGATTGATCCAATCCTCCACAACATTGATGAATTAGTGAGATACGAACTGAAAAACACAGACCACCCACTTGAATATGTATTGGAACATAATCAGAAATTACCAAACATGAGAGAGCTATATGACAAACACGCGGATATCCTTACCAAATCAGAGAAGACAAAAAGAATGTTCAAAGATCCCCCAATCTTCGCTAGGAAAATTTCCCCAAGTTTATCCAATATTTTGGTCCGAACACGATCAAGTACCAATATTTGGACTCAGAATTATTTCCGGCCTCATGCCACTGAGTGTTGCTATATCCACAGTGCTGGTATCCACGGACTGCCACAAAACATAAACATCACATTAAAAGTTCTTTAGACTGCAGTGGCCAAAATTTGGTCTTTGTACGCTATCTTACATAATATACTCATTTAATTTGACCATAGTAAATCAGAAAGTGTAGAATTCTGATTGTTCTAAAATGCGCTGTTTTGATTCCTCCTTTAAACAAAATTGAAAACCCTCTCCTATACAGTGAGCAAATCATTCGATTGACTTTTTTTCGTGTACAGCAGTGCCCTATTCACATTCTGCATGCTTTCTCTGTTGCCTTGACGAGGAGCCAATTAGATTCGAACATTTCGCCAGTGATATCAGTTTACTTCTTGATATTAAGTATTTTGGTTTCTTGCCTTTCTTGATATATTCGATTAATAGTTTTCTTAAATTTTAAGACATTTTTCTATGATGATCTTCCACTTAACTTCAGAATTTTTCTTAATTTCTCAAATTATCCCCGAGTATCTGTATCGCTAAATATACATCACGAGGCTTCTTGTGAATATTTTCTGTTGACCATTTAATGTCTTTGCCTCGGTGGTCAACTTTCTCTGTGAGAGCGGGGCACTTGGTTGGTCCAAGCATAGGTAATAAATCACCAGCCCATCCATGCCTTGACAGACGTCTCAGCTGAAATTTCCGCCTGCCTCCTCCATCGTAGATTAACTAATTCCCCCTATCCACCTTTCGGGGTCCTGCACAATAAAATGAAAGATGAAAGTCTAGCGAGTGTCCTGCTGTTAGCTTTTGTTTGACAAAATTTATAACACAGCCTCATACAGTAACTGGGAGACAGTTCATAAGACTGATCCCATAGGCCCAGGTAACCTGATTATCACCACCCTCCATGTCCCCCCCCCCTTTCCTCTTACCGTCCTGACCAGCTGGATGCACCACTCGGAAACCACCCTATTACATGTATCAATTATTATAATTATTAAATGCTTCGTGTTAGTATGATCCATTTCTGCCATCTATGAGCCCATAGCTAGGGGATGATATAAAAGACAACAACTGTACTCCTCAGACATTTGTTTTCTTTATCATCCCTGAAGAAGAACTATCTAGATTCGAAAATTCGGATTTTTTTCTTTTCTTGTTTTTTAATTATTTTTTCTATATTTTTTATGTTCTTTTAATTAATTAATTAATTTTTTATTCTTTCATTTTTTACATATTTATTTACTTTCTATTTGTTTTCATTTTCCATCCCCATTTATTTATGCATTTATCCATTTTTGTGTAATGTTCTCATTTATTAAATACCCCAATACCGGTTGACGGTCGTGGTGTTTAAAAAAAAAAAGACACTTCTACAAAATGATAACGACGGTGATGATGATTATTATGATCAATAAAACGATTACGAGACAACGGCTTTACCCTGTTTACCTTTTTTTTTTGTTTGTTTTTTTTTTCTCCACCCAGACAAAGAACCAACCGGTTTCGAAAATTTAGAATTCGTCTATTGTCTTTTTTATGTATGTATGTGTATGTGTGTGTGTGAGAGGCGGGGTAGTGGATTGATAGGTGTATGTTGTGTGTGTGTGTGCATGTGTGTGTGTGTGTGTTATAATTTCTCAGACACCGATTATCAGTCCGTGTAGTCTTCTTACAAAACATTCCAAACCATGATGTTCACGACAAGGGCATTTCTGTAAAGTGATGATTGCCTTGGGACAGTAGCGAGCAGGTGAGAAAATGAGGCACTTCTGACACATTTCAAACATATTTAATTCAGCTTGTATGTTCCTGCAGATTTAGCTATTAGTTAGCCGTGTCTGTCTTGTACTTCAAGATATTTTGTTTATGATGATGTGGATGAGAATGATGACGAGGAAATGGAGAAAGCGAAGGAAATATAGGAAAGGGTAGAAGATGAAAACTCATCCACATAAAGAAGAGAACTAAGACTTGCCAAGTTTCAGTTATACGTTTATTTATCAACGTCGAACTGAGCGACGGGCATGCCTCGATATGAAAGGCACACTTACTAAGTCATCCACGGGCCTGTATTTCCAGCGCACTCATTTACTCCACGGAAGCAAAACTGGCAACCATCGTCGTTCATGAGACGGGTGCAGCTGCAATGAGAAAAGGTGAAATTTCACTGATAAGGCTGACAGATTATTGCAAGCCCGAACTGGTAATGAACTCACGCCAGTACGGTATTTATTTCAATTTTCAACCTTCTGCGGGTGGTTATCTCACTCACGCCAGACCGGCAATGGACGCCCTATTTCGAATCTGTAGTGTTAGGGAGAAGAGACAAAACAAATAATGCCAATTTGTTTTTACTGAGAACAAACTGATTAGTTTACTGCATTTGATATGATCCTGTTATACTTCAGTTTTAGAATAAAAGCTGCAGAATTAAGAATAAAAGATGAATGAACATGCGAAAATTTTAATTTTATCATACAGCCAAATTCGATAAAGACCCCGATAGCAGAAATGGTGGTTAGATAGGCTTGTAATTAATCGCCTTGACTGCATGTGGACAAAGAAAGAACATAAGTTAGATCTGCAAGTCAATTGTTTCTAATTCATATATACAGATCTTCTATATAAATCCTCTTTAAAATACCATATTGTGTAGTCAAGGAACCTCCTCACCTTCCTCTTGTAGCTCTTTGTGTCAGAATTCTCTACCGTAACTCCTTTTGTGACCATCGAAGGGAATAAACCCACTAAAAAACTGCATGTTTAAACCAATTGGGTCCACTTGAGCTTCGATGCCCTGGCCACAGCTTCTGATTTTGGCGAAAAGTATTGCCTAAATATTGTGTCCTCCTCGCATAGAATGGTTGTCTGCTGTTTCATTATGTATGTACGAAATAATTATTGTGTAGTTCGCTCATCCAGAGAAAGAAAGTGCTAAAGAAATTACGAATCGGTACTCGGAGCGAAGTCGTTCATTTGCGAAACTGATCTAACCTGACTTGGCTAAACCGATCTCGGCTCGACATCTGGACCACACCGCCAGATCGCGCTTTGTTTACATTCAGTCTGGACATTTCCGCTTATAGTGTGGACAGTGTCCTGTTGAAAGGAAGATCTGAATGAAGCAGGAAGATAATTAAAACAACAACAACAATAACATCAAGTCTTAGTGGTAAAGTAAAGTATAAGGGTTAAGTGGTGGGCGCTGAAAAAAAAAAAGTTCATCAGATTTAATTGTGTGAAAGAGGGAGAGATAGAAAGACGGACAGACAGACAGACAGACAGACTAACGGCTCATCAGCACGATTACCGCTATACTGCATTTTGACTACTGCTTGATCTCCCGTCAATTTGGTGGAATTTGCTTGGCCGGTCTAGATCAAGTATAATTGTACAATAACTGGAACATCTTGTTAAAGTAGTGCCGATAGTGTCTACAAGGTTCTCAAGCAAAGGTATAAGCACCCCTGAAACCAAACGGATAGAATTTAACAAAATATAAATAAATAAATTCAGGGATGACTTATTCAATGCACAAATACTTATAGATTTGACTTATCTGGTCAAAAGCTCTGTCATCAAATGATGTCACTTTGGAATTCTTTTCCAAATAGCATACAATGCAGTGACGTAGTATTATGTCACCTAAAGATAATGAAAAATGGCATTTGAGGAATCCCGAAATCCCATTTTTGCTGTTTTAACACTTTTAGAGTTAATTAATGGATAAGTGGAGGATCTGTGGAACAATTTTTGAGATTTAGAAGGCTACTCACGCTTGGCTATTACTATGTCCAAAAGCGAGCACGCAGTCTCTGAAGGCAACTCGGATATCGCTGAATATCCCTCCCAAACACACGCGGATGTAGGACGAGGTGAAAATGTTGGCACATTTTGCCATGACCCTGGGTCGCTCTTCCAGGCTTACACTGGCCATGGCATTTCGGATATCGTCACAGACTGGTCTGGCGAAATCACTCCTGAGCAGTTGACAAAGGGATAGAAATTGATATTATACACATACGCAACAGAGCCTGGGAGTTGGGGCCTCGGGAAGGGGGGGGGAGAGGAGGGCGAAGGGGGCGTCTGAAATATTAGAAGCAGGACAATCCACGATTTGGGGCACGATCATAAACTAGACAGAAACACTGACAGACGGACAGACAGATGGACAGACAGAGAGACAGAAAGACATATAGATAGACTGACAGACAGACAGACTGACTGACTCACAAACAGACAGACAGATAGGCAAGCAAACAAGCGGGTAAAACGACCGACCCGCAGAAAAATGGGAGACAGTCAGACAGGCAACCTACTGGCAGCCAAGGTCACAAGAGTCGGGTGGAAAGTGCTAAAACAATCACGAGCCAGAAATGAGAATTCCAAAAGACCAAAGCATGACTATGAGGAAGCATGGTCACGATCGCATTTACAGTAATCATACTGATAAAAACGGAGGGCAAAGGAGCAAAAGAAGTAGGGAGTCACAAAAGGGAGTCTGTTGGATATTTGAAGAATAGAGGAATCAAACGAATGCATCAACCGCTCTGATATATCCATGAGCATTCTACACTGAATCTGCAGACACTCGAACATGGAACCAATAACCAATGGATTTGAATTAGGAAGCGAATAAAAACTACAAAAGCTCGAATAGCCAGGATGGTCTTACTCGAGATGCTGACGCTCCATAGCCGTGATATCATCCTTGGATGAGTCGATGACCTTAGTGATCAAATATTCTGATAGAGATCGGAATGATCCGTAGTCTTGTCCAGATCTAACCTTACAGATGGGGGATTCATAGGGAGAACTGAAGAAAGTTCTAGCAGCAACAAGGCAAATTCCAGAGTTCTGCGGAGATAGTCTTTCGTTATTTGGGGCATGTACTATGTGTATGTAAGTATGTATGTATGTATGTATGTATGTATGTATGTATGTATGTATGTATGTATGTATGTATGTATGTAT
>JBCEWB010157442.1:0-10532 GCA_039654565.1 Peronia peronii
TAGATAGATAGATAGATAGATAGATAGATAGATAGATAGATAGATAGATAGATAGATGTCTCTCTGTCTCTCTCTCTTTCTGCCCCTCTCTCTCTCAATTTGCCTCTCTTTGTCTCTCTCTGTCTCTGTCTGTCTCTCTCTGTTTCTTTCTGTTTCTCTCTGCCTCTCTCTGTGCTCTTTCTTTATCATTCTCAATATCTCTCTTTCTTTCTCTCTCTCTCTAACATGGGTCGTCTTTCTACTGCCCTAACAGACCACAAAGACAGACAAACAAATAACACCGTTTTTGTTCTATTGTTATTTAACCTAAAACTTTTTTTAATACCAGATATTAGATGTCAACATTTTCTTCTCGCTTAAAGTTTGAGATAATTAAATTCATCGAACATTTGCACACAGGGTCTTACAAACAAGTACATGCAGACTGATCCCCCCCCCCCTCCCCCCCCCCCCCCTCCAAATTAACATATTCGACATGTTTAATCACGGAATGAATCCATTAACACACTCGACAAGAGAACGGCACGCGCCTACTCACTCCTGTAAAGCCTTATTAAGAGAGACCAACCTACCAGAAATCTAGGAGTGGAGAGAGAGAGAGTGGATATGTATGTTTAGCCTATTATCACATTACACTCAGTTTATCAATCGTTTGAAGTACACTCGTAGCTTCTGTCGTACGGTTACGTCCACCAGATAGTGTGAAGGTGTCTAATTAATGAATTCCTTCTCAATCTCCACGTCTTGTCCAGAGAAGCTTGGCTACATGATAACTGAAATCGGTTGTTCAATTGTTGAAAACATCGAGTCTCTTCAATTAAATTAAAAATGCACGGTAAGTTACCGAATGTTTTTGCTTGCACTGTTTATTGTTGTTACTACAATAATGAGTTGCGCAACGAAAACTCACAATGTTCAAAGAAACGAAGCGTTCACATCACTACGTGAGTACTGAGAGATTCAGATGTCATTATCAGTGTTGTCTGATGTTTCTCTATGTTAAGCAGAAATCTCAGCTCGGACCAGAGGCAGTTTTCAACCAATGTTCGCATCCCTCAGTCTCGAAACACGATGATATCCCATTCTCTATAAATGTGCGTGGGATCGGTACCATCATATGTTATGCTCAATATTAGTCTTTGTTTGTAAATTTCCGTACATTGTGGAGTTGTCACGATAAATATTTCAGTGTTTTCCTATGGACGGATAAAATTAAAATATTCATATTCGCGTCTTTCTTGTTTGTCTCTTTGTTCGCCTGTGCGGCAAGTGATTCCTCAAACTGCGAAGTCTTGCTGTCCATTACATTCCTCTTCCAGTCGTTTGTGGGCTATGTACCCATAGTTATTAGTCCAATCCCGCACTGCCGCTCTCCAGATGCCTAGAGATGTATCCACCAAAAACTGTGATGTCAGTTTGTATGCGTTGTCGTACAATCCAAAGATCAGGATTACATTGGCTTAAAGCGCTTTTCCTTTTTGCTAAGTGACACAGTAATGGATAGAATTGACAAGAAATTTTGGAATTTTTGGACATTTGCCCTGATCGAGGCCTGTGAAACGGTTTTAACCAGCCATAGGCGTCGACATATCAAACCGTAACTCTATAATGTGGACAACTTGCACACAGGATCACTCCTTGCTAACTTTGTCATATCTTAAAAGGTCAGACGTCGGACTTTCCCGACAAAGCCGATGGGTCTGTGCAATAAACATGTTCGAATTTATCCAATAGGATTCGAACTCGCTGTGTCTACCTAACCTAGGTATCTGACAATCATTCTAGTTATCATTTATCTCCAGGCATCCCTTTCTGTCTGTCTGTCTGTCTGTCGGTCTGTCTGAGTCTGTCCTCTTATACAACTTTCATTTGGAATGTGGAGCGTGAATCTGTTTTACAAACATTGTCTACACATACATTTATCTGAATGAAATAATTAAGGTATATTGTATGAAGATCTTACACTCCTCCACACACAAGCACAGAGTCCACACCATTTCACCCTATTATACTTGTCTACACCATTTCACACACGTAAAGACGCCCATACCATTTCATACTGCAAGCACGTCCATACCATTTCACATCGTTCAAGACGTCCACACCATTTCACATCGTTCAAGATATTCACACCATTTCACATTATTCGACACGTTCACACCATTTCATACCTCTAAAGATGTCCACACTATTTCACGCTGTTAAAGATATCCACAACACAGCGGTTATGACCAAGTTGAAACCATCAGTTTTAATCCATGTGTGTCATAGAAGAATCACATTAAACACACACACATATCTATAGCAGCAATACATTCAGTATTTGTTTACATATGTCATCATCATCATCACATATGTAAAATATGTCAACATTGATGCTTACACTGTTGTGCAAAAAAAATTACTCTGTAGCTTCACGAAATGGCACCTGCAACAGTTTAGAATAGAATAAATGCAAACGAAAGACCATGTTTCCGTTTTCCATTCTGTGTCAGTAGATTTCACTGTTGGCATAGCAGGGGTTTTCACACTGATATTAATCCTATAGATATCAATGGAAGCTGTCAATGGTGTCAGAATGCCTATATGGCATTAATTAATAGTCATGTTTGAGAGAGTCAAGGTCTACTTGGGTAATATGTAATAACTTTCCTATCATTTTTACTATTTTGTCTTTAATCTTTACCTAGATTTCGGTGACATGCCACCCAAATAAAGCCATTTCCCAGACATTTTGGTGACCAGTCGTCCTCCCCCGTGGGGGCCCGGAATTTATAAGTAGGTTCTCTGCTCCCACCTGCAGGCGATGTAAGCCCGCCATGGGTGGGGTGTCTCCCATGGAGTGCCTTCCTCGACATTCCAGGAGAAACATCTCTTCTCTCTCTCTCTCTCCTTGCTCCTGTCTTCTGTCCCGCTTTCTTTCCTCTCTTCTTCTTGACTGTAAACGTATCTAACCATGTTTGACACAATATAGCCGTAATCGTGCTGATGTGTCGTTAAACCCCAACACAACACAACGTAGACCAGTCGTCCAAACAGAGAATTCCTTTACGAAATGACGGTCTATGCATTAAGGTGAAAATCATACGTCATCTCAAAGCACAGCGTCCGCTTTGGACAGGGAGTCCAACGCAGCGCACGCTATTAGCTCTGGTGAGCGATGCCTTGATTAAATCAACCTTATTAAAGTCAAGTTCCATAACTTCGATGCCTAGCAGAACTGAATGCGACATGGGCTACACAAGTCACATTAGTGGCAAGCAAATCACAGCCTAAACAACTTGCTTATACTTATATAATAAATCTAGGCATATCTTTGGTCGGGTCCAGCAAGGAACAATTCATCATGATCACAACACAGTTTAACAAGTCATTTCGCAAGGGAAATGGAAAGTTAAATATACTATACTGCGCCATATATGTGGATTTTATATTATTGGCTTAAAAAAAAAAAAAGTCCTGGAGGTCATCTTCCTTAAGATACAGGCAAAAGCTGGGACTTTCGGTTTTTTGTTTTTCTCAATTCACCTAAATGAAATCACATCTTTGATTCAGGCAAATTTGCTGAGCTTTCTCAAACGCACTGAAGTAAAATTAAATTGGGTAACTGTCTATATATTGTGACAAATTATTACCAGTGTCACTCTACAATCAATCGCCTAAGCCATTCTCATTTTTGTTTAAATATATTTTTTTTTGGAAGGTTTTGAGTTTTGATGCTGGCTGTAATCATTACTTCAAAAACGAACCTAATTACATAACCAGTTTGCCATAGCGCCTTTACAATACATCAGTGTTATCTGCCACAAAAACATTATATAATATTGTAAGCTTCCTGTGCACAATTTTTGGTCCATTTTCTCAAAACAGCTAACACTGACTTACTTGGGTCTTTGTGGGAAAACCATGGTGATATGTTGGGAATAGACAAAATACATATATAAAATAGAACAATCTTGCGGGCTCAGTTGCTCTATCTCCATTTTGGACTATTTGGAGATATATATGTCATATGAAAGAGGGATAGTAAATTCACCATACAATGTAATTATTTCACCGATCCCTTGCCCAAACAGGTAGATTTTGAACATCATTTTATCTTATCTCCTGAGTGTAAAAACAGTTGCTAGACATAAAATATCAATTCCCTCAAAAAATGGAGATAGAGCAATCGAGAACTGAGCCCATGATTTCCGAGTAGATGTAAACAACAGAACTCATCATCTACAGAGTGAGAAAATATTTAGCTCAGGACAGTCTTAATATGCATTCACACACAGTAAGGTATTAGAAAGATACAAAAGACCAAAAGCATTTCCCACAACAATGTAGTACCAAGCAGCAAGAAAGACATTATAGTGGAGTGAGTACTATATAATAATACACCAAGATAGAGTTATGGCTAGAGGGCAGTGAACCAACATAGTCATCTCCCTGGACAGAAACTGAAAAAAGCTTTTTATGGTCATCTGTTCTATACCTTCCCCCCCCCCTCCCCCTTCCATCACTCCATACTGCCTTCCACCCCACTTAAACACAAATAGGGCATTTTATCTATGACTTTCTCATATGACTATTTCAGCATAAAAAATATTAAAAACTATTGTCCTCCCCCTTTCGCCCCTCTGTCTCTCCACCATGAATTTCTCATTATGTTTACTCATATGTTTATGGCACATGAAAAACCATTTTATTATTTTCATAACTGGCTGATCAGAACTTCTCACCATGAAATTTGAAATACTTGAGTGCGCATATGTTTGGGGCAGGACTGCATAGACAAGATAGGGAGGACATGGGGGTGAACTGTGAGAGGGAATTGGGAGGGGGGGAAGGGGATGTATAAAGGAGAAGGGGGGGGGCAGGGGGAAGATGAGAAAGACAGAATTGAAAATCACAAGGTAAACAAACATTTGTGTTGTGGCCAAGGATGAACCATGAGCTATATTATTATTTTGTGGCTGGTCATATGACCAGACGATTGTCACTCACACACTGATTTAAGTACCTGCTGTGTGCCTGGCAGGCAGCCCTTGATGAATGATAAGCATTCAGGCACCGTTCACTCTATATAAACAAAAATCCAAGTGTGAGTGATGATCCTTTGGTCATGTGACCAATCTCAAAATACCTTTGCTCTCAATGACAAATACAGTGACAAATTTTCATGTGCCAAATTACTATTCTGGAAACTGTACGTCTTGTGATGACTTGACTGATCTAGATACTGCCTTGTATTTTGAATTTTTACCCTGCCTGATGCTGATTTCATTTAAAAAACACTTTGTGATATCGAAGTATATAATGAGTATATTATGAATGGGAGCCCCTCCCTGACACATTATTATATGAAAATGAAAGAACTAAGAATAAAACATGTTTCTTGGGTGTCATTTAAACTGATATTAATAACAATACATGTATGTCAGTCAGTATGTTTGTTATGCAAGGACAATTCACTAAATCATGCCAAACATAATGGTAACTCTTAAGTATATATACTCACTTTTCTCATTCAAACAAAGGTGAAATGTATGGGTCACACAAATTCCACAAACCCAGTATGAATAATGAATGCTTGGCAAGGAATTTCCTAGCTGAACAAAGCAATGAATTTAAGATACATAATAAAAAAGGAACAAGAGAAGCATTCATTACATGATAAATTAACCAAATCAAGCAAATTATTACAGTTAAAGAAAAAAAAGTATTATCAGTTAAGAGTATTGATAAGGACAGAATAATAACCGACATAAACAAAGAAAATAACATAACAGAATACTGTCTGATTAGTCATAAAAGATATTTTGCTACCTTGTAATAATTTTACAGTAAAGAGCTGCTTGCTCTTTTACCATACATATGAATAATTTTCAACATTGCCAAAGATATTAAAACTGACATACAGATATTGTGGAAAATTTTTGTAGTAATGGCATTACTATACCAGTTATCACTGTCTATCCCTTGATGCTGTAAGAACGGATGATATAAGTCTGACACCAAATTTCTCATAAATAGATATTCCCGTTCAAACGAAACTCCTTTGATCTAATTTTTGGCAAATACAACTTTCTCAAAATAGCTGTCTTTGAAATCTGACTCATTTCACCTCAATATCTGACAGTCATTGACGTGAGATAATAGATTACCACAATTATTTTGTTTGTGTTAGGGAGGATTAATCAGATTAATTTAAATAATCAACCTCTCATGAACTAACCTTTGGAAGACATTTACTTCCTCTCAACCAAACACTCTAAATGGCCAAATTGCAAGGAGACAATTGAGAACGTAAGTGATATATATGTAGACAACCTTAATGCACTATATTTCATCCAACCAACAGACCTTTCCTAAGTAGCTCCCCAGTGTCACAAAAGTGTCCAACTTCACTTCCGGTTTCTTAAAATGGCTTAACTCTTTGAACCCATAAGCCCGATATATCAGGCTGACCCATATATGGCCGTGACCCGGGCTGGCAGGCCTACCTTAGACCTGATGGTCCATATAGTAAATTTAGAAGCGCTGACTGACGTCATCACATACTGTATGGTTCGTGGTTAGTTGAAATGTGCTGGCAGAAAGTAAACAATGGACTGAGTGTATTTTTTTGTGCGGGAATTTCAATTTTTTCAACATGAAGCAATCAGGTGAGAATTCAGGAAGTAACACTGCTGATTGTGAACCTAGGCTTTCAGCTCAGCAAGCTTTAGGCATGATGTCAGACATTTCTGGTGACCATGAAGGTGATTTAGACGCGGATTATCCTGAGGATGAAATCGAAAGTGAATCGGACGACATGCTTGAAAGTTCTCTGGTGATGAGGACAATAGATCTAGCCTCGTTCCTGGTCCAGCAGGTGATCAGACGGTTCAATAACAAAGGAGGTGTGGCCCACCTAGTAAATTTAGCTGTGGGTGGGATCCTACTGATACTTGTGTACCTAGAACAGCACCAGACACAGATTTTATGGTTCCTCAGGACCAGATAGGCCCAACTAACATTCCTAACTAACCCCATTTTGTACTAAAACAGCATGTGTTCCTAACCCCACTCAAATTTCCTCAATTTTGGCCCAGAAGCACAGGGGAGCAGGGTTGGATGCTTTCAGGGGGTGAGAGTTCAAAGGGTTAATGTATTTCAAAGTCTGGTCTACAGTTATGCCCGATATTTACTAGGTGAAATTTCTTGATTTCATTGATGCTTAAATAATGCCAGGACAAATTATGTTTTTTTTTTTTTTTTTAGAGATGGCACATAGTGGAACATAACTGTTTGTCTTTAGGCAAATGGAAAAAAATATTCTAGAAAAGTATAAGAACCTAATGCCAGGGATCATGCAAATGCGTAATATCTACTAAGAATGGCGGATTGAACAGAAACATACCTCACTAACTGAACTGGACAATGACAATATGGCTAAAATTCAGTATTTAAATGAACATCTATCAACTAACCCTGAAAACAAAAGCAGTGAGCCAAACATTCTGTCTAATCTAGGACTGACTGCACTGTTCTTTCAGAGTATCTTTACAAACAATAAAACAAATAAACAAACAACTAAAAAGTAAAAAGATCAACTGAAAACAAGATGTCAAACCAAGACACGATGCCACTGATGTATTATTATGTTAGTCACAATAAAAACAAAAAAACATCTAGAAACAACTCTGTTTCCTGGACAAATTATGCTTATAGATAGAACTAAGAAATGGAAATATAATAATATGATACGATATCAAATTGATTTTGTTCTTTTCTTTCTTTCTTCTTCTTCTTTTTTTTTTTTTTTGTCATGTACACTGGCATATTAACAAGGTTTAGTCTTTTGCAGCCTATTTCATTACCCTATGGCAAAAAAAAAAAAGTTAAAATATGCAACAAAACATGTCCAAAGTTTAGTTACATTGATTCACCACACAGGGAATGAAACCAGAGTTTTTCTCCAAATTTAAATCTAATCACTTTGAACTGTTTGCATCTCCATTCCTCCGTTGCAACTACTGCCAAATTACATTGCAATTCAACTGAATAAATCATAAAATAAGAAAACAAACCCAATATATGTACAAAATGACTAAGACCTGCAATGCTGTGCGGGCTTGTATGTGTGTAAACAAAGCTGGAAACCTTGGTTTTTTTTCTTGGTTTATTGGTAAAATAAGAAGTTCTCTGCAATCATAATTTTTGATCATGACATAGCTGTTGGGGTAACTATGTTACAAATATTGTGTGACCAATTGTTTTCATAGAATCAATGAAGCTACAAATCAGCTAATGAAAATGGCATTGACTCCAGCAATCTCTATAGAAAGAGCCAGCAAATGTCACTTGACAAACTCTTGACTGGAAGTGAACCCACAAGGATAGAGGAAATGACAGTGCCCTCAAGAAACTTGAAGGTGGAGCCTGAATGTAGAACTCAGTGTCATCAATTTGAGTTGGGAGGCTGAGGAGAAGATCGCAGACAGAGGAAAGTGAGGGACCTTGTTGAGGATCAGTTCTCTAACAGATTAGGGGTGAGGAGGAATGACTAACAAATGATTTCCATAGCTGTCACTGTCAATTATTTACATTTATTGCATGCAAAACATAATTTCATAACCTAGCGCAATATATGAGGCACTGACTTCTGAATATATAGCTATATAAGAATAAATATTATAATGCCCTATAATGTGAGATTTGTTATTGTTATTCTATTAGTATTATACATTTGTTACCTGAGCAGTCTTTGTTTTATTATATACGAATATTTAATAGCGACATATTTCTTCCTAGCCGATGCCAGACTGCTCTTACATAACTTCTTAATGAAAAGTTGTAGGATTTGTTTGATGGACGGGCAAAACCTCCACTATTTTCAGCAAAAATCTATGTACATATATATATACATATGACATAAACGACCTAAAAATATGTCACTTGGAGATGACTCATTCTATCCCACCATGCCATTCTTGACATCAATATGAAGTTTTTCTCCTTTTCAAACTTGCTATCTTATCTAATCTACCATTCTATCACTCTTTAACACAATATCTTATGTGACATTTCACGGAGAGTGGAGGTGGGAAGGTAATTTGTGGTGGGATTCTGTGCACTGAAGTTTGTTATCTAAAATGGTTTGCAACTTAAACTCTAAGTGTGTCAACAGAAACAGCTGAAGTGTAACAGTCTCTAACATGACATTACCAGGCAGGTTTACGACACGAGAGTTTATGCTTAAGTTTACATATTACAAAAAGAGAGCTATGGCACTGCATAACAAGTTAACTTTGTAGAGGAATTCCAGTGCAAAGTAAAGTGAGTGAGACTGACCAGATAAGCCCTGATACCTCTAGGGTTAAAGTTTATCACTTCTGTTCCAGAGATGAGACGAAGTAAGAAGATGATAAGATGTAGCTTGTGATACTACAGTAGATCTAATAATGTGAAGAATTGGGAAAATGACAGTGAGGTAAGGGTGGGAAGAGGTTGTAGGTCATGGTTTTCGATCTATTGTAAAAGAATAAATTATGTTCTCATGTTGTAACTTTTCAATGTCTTTATATCAGATAACTATATTTATGCCCAGCAAACTATTGCAAACCAATAAATGAAAAGTCTAGAGGTATATAAGCAATGCAAAAATATCAAGCATTAATATATTTCTGTAACACATTTCAGTTTATTTGAAACTGTCCTATTGACACCCAAAATAAAGGATCCTTGAGGACATCTGAAACATAATACTCAACAATGAACATGATATGAAATAAGGTGGCATTCTGAATACAATACAAGAATAGGATGTATAACAGTTCAATAAAAGTACAAAATCCCCTTCACAGTATAAGAAAAAAAAATATCATCACAACAGAGTTGCCAGCTTATTAGAAATTTTGTCTGAGGGGACATATGCTTGGTAAATTGAGGAAATTACTTTATATTTTATTTATAATCCAATTTTTGTCAGTTTTTGAACAGCAACAAAGGTATATGTATATATAACATGATAGGAAATGTCACTGTACCAGAATCAAGACTGCATGCAGACTATTCTTTTTTTTCCCCCAAAGACCAAAGTGACTGACAGTCTTGATCATTCAAAAGTGAACATGAACTGTCAGCAAACTGATAGACAAAACAGCTGATATTGGCAGTTTTAAAAGATGTCATGTTTATATGATAGTTCCTATTTATTTGATGCACAACCAGATGAAATAAGTTTGACATCCAAGGGGTTTTATCGAAATAACACTTTATTGACTATGGGATCTCAAGAGTTAACTGTGAGTAAATACAGTGGTCTCTGCCCAAGAACCCTCCGCCTAAGAGCCCGGTCTGCCTAAGAACCCGCCTCTGCTGTGAAACGGAATTTTTCCTTTATAATTTGCCCCTCTAAGAACCTGCTCCAGGCCCTCCCAAATAAAAAAATCCGCCTAAGAGCCCGGTGTCGGGTCAAGACATCCGAGTACTTATGGTATAATTCCACATCATACTGTCCACTTGAGAGAAATGCACAGTGCTAGATGTGCAGTAAAATG
>JBCEWB010157453.1:0-25949 GCA_039654565.1 Peronia peronii
TTGTGATTTCTCCACCATTGTGTTGTCTCATCCGCATCCACCGCCTGATCGCCACTTATTACATCACGACAAACACCTTTCAACATCCAGAAAGGAAGTTCGTGACACCTACCGTACGTCTAAATGGGGCATTATAAGCACCAACATCAATCATCAAAATAATAATGAATTTTAAATCTCTATGTGACTCAAACACAGTGGACCCGACTCCCGCCCACCCTCGTCCCAATGCCAGCACGTCTCCGTTCCAGCGAAAAAAAAAAAGGGGGGGGGGGGGGGTCTGAATTGGAACTATTTTGTACTAGTTAAAGACAGATGACAAAATTAATTTATTAAAGCGATAAAAGTTAAAAGTGAAGCAGACGGCAAAAACCTTGAGGTGGCACGGATCGAGCTGGGTTTCAGCTTTGGAACGGTAAGGCATTGTGCCGTTCGGACGGGGTTGCGCTCGTCATAGTTTTAAAAACTTGGCCAGGTTTGGGTCCGTCTTTATGATTTTTTTTTTTCTGGCGCTGGATATGGCATGGGGACATCCTGGAGACTGGTCCACTGTGTTTTGAACTCTTCGCCGTCCGCACAACTGCCCATCCTGTTGTGCCCTTACAAGTTGGTACTGTACTGAATATCTCAAAACATGCTCTGCAGATCGACAGCCTAAACTAAATGTATTGTGCCGTATTATCATCATTACCCTCAGTTTGTCTGTTAATGCCACTACAGTAAAATTAGTTCAGCAAGACATTATTGTTAATTCATCGGCCATGTACCCATGCACTTTGAAACTGAATATATCTCAGGATAATGCTCTGCAGATAAATAAAAGTCGGCATAAACACCATCCTAGGGCCTCTCAATTTGTCTGTTCATACTGTTGAATCCTCTGTGTTCTGAAAACCAAAACAATCATATCCTTAGTGTGGTTCTATGCATGGTGCCGCTGAATAAAAAAGCTACCATGCTCATATTTCAGACTGCAATAACTTTAATGATTATATGAAAATTTTAGCATTTAAAGTTCTAACACTAACACTAACAGCCAAACCGATTGATGTAAGCAGTGACTCTGGTGATCTCAAAAAAAGGAAAAACAAAACAAAAAAAAAAAACACGAATTCGAAAAATTAACACAGACTAGAGAAAGATTCATTTTTACCATCCAGGACCTTGACCGCATTATGGGACCACCGGGCAAAACAGTGCACTGGGGCCCCTACGATATCTACTCACATGAATAGAAATGTAAATGGTCGATAACATTAAACATAGATCTATATTAATTTACACAGAATAGTATAGGGCCCCTCATGCTGGTAGGTTCCGAGCAAATGCCAGTCAGAGGCATGCGTTAATGCGACCCTGGTGCAAGCAATTTAATTGTGAGTGGCATATGCCCTTTTGAGATTATGGCAAAATTACACGTGATGTTTCTGATAATAAAATAAATCCATGAGATAACCTTTAAAAAACAAAAGAAAATGAGTATCTACTCACTCAATGTGTGTGCATGAGCGTGCGTGATAGAATAGATGTTGGGAGAAACAGAAAGATAGAGACAATGCAGTGAGAGACAGATAGGCAGACGGATGAATGGAGTAAAAGGCATGCTGAGAGAGAGAGAAAGAGAGAGAGAGGAGGCTGGACTGGCAGTGAGAGAATAGAAGAAGAAGCTAAAGAAGGGAAGATTCTTACCAGTGTAGCGACTCTCAACAAGGGCCACTGAGGCGATGGCCAGAAGGCAAAGGAAACGGAGCATGGCTGGGCGGCTGATGATTCTACCAAAGGCGTGTGTGACGACAGAGCTGGATGCAGCTGGAATTTTATAGCATTATCTTATCACTGAGCAAGGAAGTGTAAAAAAAAATAATAATAACAATAATAATGATCAGCACAGTAATGAGACAGAAAAATAACTTTTGTCTTTTTTAAAATTTTCCTTTTTTTTTTTTTCTGTTCGTTCACTTGTGCTATCAAGAGCGTCGTGGGAAGCGAAATCCTGTCTTGGTGTGATGCCGTAGAACTAGAACTCCAGTGCTTTAATGACGCCACTGATCTAGACCTTCCTTTCACTTTCACTGGCTATGAAAAAGCAAAACGAGCATGCACACAAGACTGTCAATATTGACCAGCTGAAAAAGAAGCTATTGATAGAGCTGTTCCTCGTTTTAGTCGTACTACAACACAGTAAAATAATTTACTTCGAATGATAAGAGGCAAGAGTGTATAATTTATGTTGCTAAATCCTCGGTTCAGCCTTCTTTTTATTTTGCAAGAGCCCCCATTCATTCGCCTTGCTGGTCATCTGTGTTAGAATCAGCATTTTTTGACAGCCGTTGAAGGTTGATCATACATACTGCTATTGTCATTGAGGAGAAGGAGGAGGAAAAGGGGGAGGGGGGGGGGTCCAACAACAACTGACAGAGAAATGATGAGAGACGTGGACAGACAGACAGACAGGTATTAAACTGACAGTGGTAAGCAGACAGAGAGACAATGAATGATACTGATAAACGTAGACGATAATAGAAAAATAAAGCCCGACATGATGAAACACACATAGAATAGAAAAGAGAGTGAAGACGCCATTATACGTTCAACAAAGGCTGCAACAGCCAAACCACAAGTGTGAAATGCATATCATAATTTTGTTGTATAATTTTAACCTCGAGATCACAGGTCATTCCATTAACATTGAAGTAAGTTCGTAATCCGTTCATCGATCATGGATGAATTCTATTACGTGGTTAGTTGTTTTTTGTTGTTGTTGTTGTTGTTGTTGTTGTTGTTGTTGTTGTTGTTGTTGTTGTTGTTGTTTTTAATTCCTAAGAGCACGCACCTTGATTTTAAGCATCGTGCTTGTAAAACAAATCTACCGTAATATAATTTAGTTTTCATTTGTCTAAAACTGACAATCAAACATCGATTTGAAAACACTGAATGAAAAGCTGTTCAACATAAATACGGATAACAAAATAACATTTTTGTTTTCAATTTCCAGTGATCAGACACTCGGTCATAAAGATTATTGGACAAGCACACATCAGTATGTTAACCTAAAGTTAATGAAATCAAACTTTCTCTCATTTCTTGTACAGCAAAGCCCACTTTAACAATTCATACCTTCGAGCTGTGCTTATCTCAAATAGAATTTTTAAAAATTAAATAATTATAAAAAAAAATCTGTCTGACCCATTTAAATGGTTAATAGTAATAGTTATGTCTGACCTTTCGAAGACCCTGAATCAAATTTAGCGTAAACTGAAGACAATAAATTACAATAGAAAGGCGACAAACTGTCACTACAGAAATTAAAACCAGCCCAGAAAATGTTCTTAACCGATAAGCTTCACCCACAAATGCTCAATACGTAGACTAGATCTGTACCATGTTCCTTGTTATTTAAATCTAAATCTCCTTGTAAAACTTAAAATTGGTTGGATGGGAATTGCAAGTGAACAATCCATACATCATAGAGCATAAACACAAGAAAGCAAATAACATGAATTTAGTAATTTAAAAAGGAGGCGCCATAGAAGGTATTTTTTAGACAATAATATCGCCCCACCGATGAGACGGGGGAGGGGGGGGGGAGGTAGGGGATGGGGATAGAAATACTTTAATCAACCTTAATGTAAATGGAAGTTGTTTTAAAGAAAACAATAAGCAATATTTTGAACAGTGTATGTCTGTGCAATATGGTATTAACAACCAGAACGACTGCAAAAAAATCATCATACCGTAATTAGAACAAAACAGGCCTCACTTTCGGGTCAGTTGTTCAAGCCAATTCACACCAAGGTTTCCCTTTTTCAATAACTCAAGACATAAATGCATATTATTTGATGCCATTGCGAATGTCCTGTGAAACACAGGAATGGTAGATGAGATTTCAAAGAATGGCATAAGCTGTGTTCGTGAAACTGCTTGTAAGAGAAGTAGAAAAGCCACACTGGATTATTGTTGTTGTTGCTGTGTTGGGGTTTAACACACATCAGCACGATTATGGCTACATTGTGTCAAACACGGTAAGATACGTTTACACATCAAGAAGAAGAGAGGGAAAAAAGCGGGACAGAAGACAGGAGCAAGGAGAAAGAAAGAGAAGAGATGTCTCTCCTGGAATGTCGAGGATGGCACTCCATGGGAGACACCCCACCGATGACGGGCTTACATCACCTGCAGGTGGGAGCAGAGAACCTACTTATAAACCCGGGCCCCCGCGAGGGTCCACACTGGATTGATGGGAGATATTATTGAGAAATGAGCCTCAGTAACAATAACATCTTTGGCATCCCATACAAAGATCTACAGGTTGGAATGGGATAGGCAAATTTAATGACTGAAGAACAACATCAGTGAATAGACTGGACAACGGTCCAGTGATTATGGAGAACCGGGAAAAGTGAAGGAAGCTGGTTGTGAAATCTTCTGTGATGTCTTCAGCGATCTTCAAGACCCCGATATAGAGTAGAATATAATAGGATAGAATAGGATAGGATAAGTAAGGATAGGATAGGATGGATGAAATAGCAGCCAAGAATAGGATAGGATAGGGATAGGATAGATAGGATAAGGTAGGAAGGATAGGATAGGACAAGACAGACAGAATAGGACAGGACAAGACAGAATAGGACAGGACAGGATAGTGTATGGTAGGATTGGATAGAATAGGATAGGATAGGACACAAATTCCGTGTTAGAGATTCATGATAACGATATTAAAGGATCTGTTTCAAATGAAGAGGGGATATCCTTTGCTTCCTTTGAAAGTGCCTCGGACAAAATAAATAAATACTTTGTTTTAGTTTTAGCAATGGGGTGGTGTACTCCAGTTCAAATGCCTGATATCATATCCAATCTACAACCTTAGGCAGACAAAAACCAAACTGAAAAGACAAGAATATCAATCTGAAGTCTAAAATCAGACTAAAAAATCAATGATGCATGCATTGGTCAACTCTATTTTCTTGCATGCATGTGAAAAATGGACATTGACTGCTAAATCATAGGAGATCCAGACCGTGGAGACGCCATGCTTTGATAAATCTTGGGCGTCATCTCCACACAAAATTTGATGTCACCAAAGACAACACAACAACTCACTGGATTCTACGAAGAACTCTTAAATCTTGGCCGCTGTCAGGGCTAGACTTTTCCGAGCCAGCCTCAGGACACTTCGTCATTCACAAAATCACACATCTAAGTGATGTAGTGTTAAAGGATTGTCCACTGTCCACATAAGTGCTCAGTGTTCCATGCCAGCATTGCTGCTCAACATTCACAAGGTTTGGTGAAACTACTACCATAAGTGCTCTTACGATCCTAATCATATTTTTTCTCTGCGACGCCGTAAGAACAATTACAGCTGTAATCAAAATATACGTAGTTTCACAAGTTACAAGAGCAGCATGTCTTCTACAGGTGAAACCAGTAAAGATGCCAAGATTACATGTGAACCCTAAAAGTAAAAGTATGTCCACACAACGTTTGAAATTAATTAGAAGGAAATTGTGGAAATGCTGAAATTTACTCGTTCTTCTGTAAAATCGGTAACATGTCAGTAACCAGGACCAAAACTGTTCTTTTTTGTTTGTTTTTTTTTAGCCAGGGAAAGCTGTCATTGTGAGGCACGCAGAACACAGACATCTAGCAAAGTTCATATCATGAGCTTCGTTGACGTAGGCATGGGTTATTGCTGGGCTCTTCTGAAAATTTACACGATGAGCAAAATTCACAACGGCGTCACTGAAACTGTGCCAGCGTCGGTCAGGACAGTGCACACTTGCAGTTTTATTCCGACTCCAGGACCATGTTTTTAATCGTCTGGGATACCAAAGAGTATATGTTACTTGTGAATCTGAAAACCTCGGAATGATTTTAGTTATTCAGTAAGTATGGCTGTTGGAGATGTTTTCCAAAAGCAACACCAGAAACTAGATCCAGGTGTAATTCAGTTGCACGGATTATTGAAGCACAATGAACTTTTCTGTTTTGGGGAAGGATAAGGGTCATGATAAGGTTCACATTTAAGACCACAAAACCATCTTCAAAATAAACCTTCTTACTGACCTTAGCTGCACTGTGTTGCTTTTGTAAATCTCTCGCTTTTTGTTTGAAATGCTCTAGTCTTGCTGTCTTATCAAGAGCACAGTAGCAGGCATCAATGACTGTCTTTGAGAGAAAAGTAGGCCTCCCTGCAACTGAGCCCTACTGCTTGGCATTACCAAGCACTGATTTTAAGCCCTGGGTTTACTACTAGTTTTTGCTCTTTGAACTCAGACAAATTAACTTGTATAACAACTGGACAGAATTTTTTTACCTACGTACTAAAATCTCAATACTGAAGCTGTCCATCTGTGGGTGATAGGTCAGGACAAGAATTTTGGGTTGCATTTCGTAGTAACTCATCAGGATGTTTACAAAGAATCCATCACTTGATCCATCTTTAGAAATGTTTTCACGATGTATGTTTCATTTCAATTCACTTTTCAAAAATGAATAATTATTTTTTCGCAACTAGAAGAAATACACCTGCGACTTGGCTTTCGGATTGGTAAATATTGTCATATAGTCATCGGAAACCACTCTCATATACCTGTTTGTTATAATCCACTTCTATCCTTCAACTTTTGAGATTCCAGATACTTTCAAAATTCGGAACATATAAATAGTTTTGCAAGGCTTATTGGAAAGGTTTGACTCACGATTTATACTTGGTCAGGGGGCAGATGTGAGATCCCCCTCTCCCCCTCCCCCCCCCCCCCCCCCCCGACACACAATGTTCACGTCATCTGTCTGATAATACTATTTCTTTAATCACGTTTGGCCAATTGCAAGTTAAATAATATATAAATCAATTCGTTTTATGAGAGCTCAACACCATTTTAAATCTTTTTCACTGTTTGATTTATGAACCTCTCCCAAGCATTGACAAAGCTCCGTTTTACCCGCATTAATCTAAAATCCCAATATGCACCATAATATCACATAGATCTAACTTTCTGTGTGCTCAAAACGCAGCAGCCTGAGGCAGTGCCATGCCAAGAGGAAAATGTATTTAGATAGAAAAAAAATATTTTGATGAAATTTCCGGACGTTTATCAGCGAATCCCGAAGTTCATCTCTTAATCTCGTGGGGGCAAGGGGAGGTCTCAGAATAAAAAATAGAATACATGAGATTGTCCAGAACATGCTCCCCATAAACGAATTCCAGAATTTAGTCTACCATGGGCGGTTTGACATACCAACTGGTGCCAGCAAAACACTCGAACAATACAAAATAATATGGATAAAATCTGGATTCATTTCGTAAAACAGAAATCGTTGAATCTTCCCAGCCATTAAGTGGCAGGGGGTTGATATTGTTTAGATCTACTTTTTCCGGTCGTCTGATTTGAATTTGTCAATGCCAAAGCTTGCTCCGTCCAAATTCTGATACCATCAACCCACTTCCTCTGTGGTCTCTCTTGTATAGAATTTCTGTCTTGTCTAGGCAATTGGATCTTGAAACATGGCCAGACCATTGAAGTTCTTCGCTTCTGCTTCTTCTTCTTGGCCGTTAACTCCTTCTGGGGTCATTGGGCACCTCCTGAGAGTTATATAGCAGTCTGTTCCATCAGTCTCTGTTGTGGGCCAGGGTCTGGGTCTATGCAAATGTTTTCTGTGTCTATTCCTGGATGTTGGCGGTTCACCTTTTCTTCTGCCTGCCTCTTTTTCGCTTTTCATTTACTGTTCCATTTTGTACATTCTTCTCTACTGACGAAAACTGGAATTGCATACTATTACACCCCCTTTTTTTTTTTTTTTTTTTGTTTTACTGAATTTCAGGTTTCAAACTCAGCCAGGATCGTGATGGTTTGACATCACAGGTGGAGGCTTTTATTCTGACAACTGAACCCTATTTCTGAATTTTTATCTGTGGTCAAGTCTTTATACATACTACGTAGAAAAAATGCCCTATTTTAATCCCCTCACTAGTTCTTTGGAATCGAGATCTGTAACAGCAGATGCACCGATGAACTCGTCACAAAGAAGGCCGGCATTCATACCTATATATCCAGCGCCGCAGTTGCCAGGCCTTCATCAGAGACCTCAGTTTCCATTGTACAGCTATGATTATCTCAATGGGGCCGCTCCCTCTTTGCCTCTTCCCATCCGACCTTTGGCAATGGTTCCTGGTCATCTTGCAACGCAGTCACACCCAATTCAACCTGTGTTGTTTGCGCTGCCGGGTAGCCATGCAACACGAATGCCTTGTGTCATGTTAGCCCCGACAACTATACCCTCTGTGTGGCCTCAACCTCAAACAACTGAGCAAGAACCTCTCGATCTGTCACAAAGACTGGCAAGAAAACGCAAAGCTGAAGACGATGAAAAAACAAGGAAACGACCCAGGTCTAACACTGAGACCCGATCTCTTTGTGGAGAGACTGTCCGATCTCCTAGTAAACAAACAACCTCGAGAGCCTCTCCTCAACTGGCAATAGAGTCGAACTCGGCGGCATTCTCGCACAGTTCAACAGCATCGTCCAAGGTAAGTGAAATCGCGCGTACTATTACATCAGAATCTGGCATCACCGTTCCAAAAGAGATATCATCAAATCTTAATCTTCGACAGTCATCTCTGGCACCATTTGGTTCATACAGTTCCTTGGACTCAACACTGGCCCATAGACCACCCGTCGAACAGCCAGGCGCACTCAATGGTATACAACCTGGTCAAATGCAGGATTTGGGGCCTGCTAACCTAGCTCCAGGTGCAAAATTTGCTCACAGTAACTTTACTCCACCAGGAATAGCTCCTGCATTTTCCAGTATTCCATCAGGGATTCCAGAAACATCCATTTTCAGATTCCCATTTGCTTTTCAAACTTCAGATTCTAGGACAACCACACAGTTTCCTTCATCCTTTTTCACCACTGCACTGCCCACCGCTACCTTCCCGTCGACTATTCAAACTCTTGATTCTAGGAATAGATTCCCACTTGCGTTTCAAGTTCCAGATTCAAAGAAAACTACGCAATTAACTTCACCATCTCTATTTATGCCTGCTATATTGCCCACAACCAGAGTGTCACCGGGCTCTCAAACTCCAGAGTCTAGAATAGCCACCCAGCTGACTTCGTCATTGGGCTCTAGAGTGATTCCGACACCCACAGTATCCGCCAGTTCCCACAATCATGATTCTTCCCTCGCAGTTCCAAGTAACATTATGCAGTCAGCAAGCCTGCAGAGAATATCACACACTCCGATACTATCATCTGCAATTATGAATACCAGGCATCATGCAGCAGCTGATCAGCAGCCGCACTTTTGGCCATGGACATCATTTAGAACAATAACCGATGACGTTCGTAACACAAGTGCAGTAGGTAATCTTTCTGAAACTCCTGATTGCTTCCCTCTGACTGAAGTTCAAACACAGGCCTTATCTGATCTGCCTTTGTCTTGTAGGCCGTCGCAGCAAGTCCAGCCTCCGTTGCCGAATAGTGCCCATTCCATGGTTCAGAATACTACGTCGAAAGCAGATTCTGTTTATGATCCAGGCAATGCAGAACCCACTATGTCCCACACTCAAACATGTCCACTTCCAACTTCAGACCATAATTCAACATCGGCAGTTCACAACCACGACCATACGATTTCTTCTCATCAAGGGACCGAAACTGAATTGAAAGACGTAACTCTGCCATATGTAAGCCCACTACAGACGTCACACAAGAAAGCTAGACACACGAAGCAGGCACCACATTTAGACATTCCACAACCACAAGCCTTATCGATACTCATCGAGGATACTCACAGCATTTCCGGAGAGTCTGGGCTTGATATTTCCCAGGGACATTTTGAAACACCTGGCTGTCCTCATGAGGAACAAATGAAAACAGGAGAGCAAACGCTAATGGCAGCAGACTATCACATAGAAAAGCCATCTCAAACAACGTCGAACCTTAAGACGATCAGTCACGCCAATTCAAAGCTCTTGTCCGTTAGACCAAATCCACAATCTAAAATAGATTTCCATGGAACAATATCTGAAACAGCTTCAAGAGATTTGGAATATGACAAGGAAAAGAACGATTTATGGACCTCTTACCCTGACTTTGACCAAAATGTCGAAAAGGGCGACTTGGGTAGAATTTCTCCTCCTGAAAACACGTCAGAACAAAATCGTATGAAATACTTTACCAACCGAAAACCTCCCATGGGAAAGCAAAATATACATCTTCGTCAACCTCCAGATCCGAGTCCATGGAAGCAAAATAACCCATCAGGCATTATGAGTACTGAAGAGCCAACGGATAATATTTATAAACATCAACAGGAGAATCCTGCTTTGGCCTGTGATTTCAATCTGTACCAGCTAGAATACTCTCGCAAGGGAACTCGTGAAGATCCTGATTCTGACTTTGATACTGCAACCAGTCTTGGTCATACGCAAAATCTACCAACAACAACGACCGGCTGCTTACAAATGGGTCAACCCAAAGATGCCATCGATATTATCACGAATGATTTACAAATTATCGACAGTTCAATATTTCAGCCTGAAATGGTTGGATCATATGAAGATGCCGCGAGAGAGAAAGGGATCAGTCTAGCCACAAAGACTCAGTCTGAAATCAATCAACTGATTCCAGATGTACCAACCCCAGATGCACCAAAGCTGGATGGACCCGACGAATCTGGCGGGACTTGTATTACATCCTGTAGTATCAGAAAGGCAAATATCAATTGGAAAGACACCCGAAAAGAGGAACTGACATTGCCCTGTTTAGGAAAAAGTTTCGTGCCTGAGACCACGAGAGAACATTCAATTACCAATCGAGTGCTGGCTCAACCTAGAGATAAACCTCATCATTTCAGATCCGGGGGATCCGAAATTTTGAGAGCTTCACAAGTCCACACAAACTACGCTCTCGTCAGTGAGACAGGGGCTGATCACACGGGCAAAGTGGTACATGGACTAACAGATTCGCTACATGTAGCCAGAACACCTGAAATAAAGATCGTCTCTGATGATAATGCTCTCTTAGCAGAGAACAAAATGACTCCTGTAAATGAAACAGACATCGAATGTGGATCTCAAAACCTCACGGAGCCCAGAAACCCACAAGAGCGCATTCACACATCCAGAACTCCCAAGGACATATCAAATTTTATACAAGGCATTGATGGTACCACATCTTTGGTAGCTACAAAAGAAACTGACCTGTCGGTTTCAGATCCAGCGAGTGCAGATCTAAAATTTCAGGACAATTCAGGGAGCATCCTCGTACCACAAGACATCGACTTAACGACCAGTGATTCGACCAGCCAGTTCGGCCATTATGAATCCAACGCACCGAGCTTGTTGTCAGAACCACAGGTAGGGAAAGGTGACATACAAATTCATGTTTCATCTAATCTCGAAGTTCCTTTTACAGCTTACGCCACAGAATCCAACCCAGGCGTCATCCCAGCTCATTCAAAATCCAACAAAGAGTCTTCTGAACAAGATCTCACTGACCAAACAGCACGTTTCGATGAGTTAGAAAGACTGAAACAAGAAATGACGGGTAAAACAAGCATCACACAAGAACCCCAGGACACAGTTTCACAACATGTGGTAATGTGTTTGAATTTATGCAGTCATGGTGACAATGTTCCAAGAACACAGGAACTTCATGCCCAGAGATTAAAATTGGATACAACTGCTCCTATTGATGATAAAAATTCAGAATGCCAAAAGAATCTTTCTTGCTGTTTCAATGATAAGACATCAAGATCAACACATAATCCACTTGAGGACTCAGAAAGTCTAGCTGGTAAACAAACTGAAATTGTTGTATCAGCCCCTAGCTATATCGACACAAATGCGCCTCAAAATTGTCTGAGTGGTCAAGATGTTCCAGACAAGGTATTGGATCAGCAGTCATATAGCAATCGAGAACAGATCACCGTGGGCAATACCGACTCATTGGCTATGGCATCGTCGTGCACTTCCCCACAATTCAGTTCTGGAAGCCTGGACAGCGATGACGGATCTGGCAAACTCGTGATAGACCTGGATGCCGTTTCAGTCGAAACAGATCTGTGTGAAATTGCAACCAGCCCTTCTCAAGATCAGCATCGTTCAGCTGATATATCAAATACTTTCAACAACAATCCTCACAATGTACAGGAGACGATATCTACCCCCAGTATGACTAATGATCTTGTTCCTTCAGGTAGAAAAGTATGTGGTGACAGTGAATTAGAATTTTCCACTCTTCAGCAAACCAGGCCTGACAGGGATCATAATCTTACTATGCTCAATGTCCCAGACAGTCCTTTTCAAACTACCGTAGACAATACATCTCACCCTTCTGAGGATGCGGATAATACTAGTCGTTTATATCCTATAAAGGACCCAGCCGAGGCAAATAGACTTAAAAGAAATAGTAGCACTATACTACTGCTAGATAATGAACAAAAAGGCATAGCATGGCCAAATGCTGTCCAGGAAAAGCTATTGGCCAATAACACGGAGACAGTAGAACCCGTTGGCAAAAAGTTTGAAAGACAGAGCACAAATACTGAATATTTCACAAGAGTTTCTGTACAGAATGTAAAATTCCTTACACTGACTGATGCAATTCCATCCGAAATGAACGCGGATTGTTCTACAGAGGACAACTTGCCTCAGCTACTCGAGCATCCAGACAAGCATATTCCTCCTGTGCAAGTAGAAACAGATTCTAAGTGGTCATCAGTAGATACAATGGAGCCTTGCCAAAGTACATCCAAGATATGGCAAGGAGGTCTTCCTCCAAATGTTTACTCCCAGAACGCCAAGCCTTTGGCAGACCAATATCACAAGCAGGGATTTAAATCAGAAGAAGAAATCAAACACTTCCTGGTCGATGCAATATACAACGACATAGTCGAGGTGCTTTCTTCAAACAGAGCAGAGAAGAACGTAAACACACGGCCATCTTTATCTGATCAATCTCGTAACACCTGCCTTATTACTCCTAGAAAGCAAATTATGTATTCTAGAAAAACACACAGAGAGACGCCTGAGTTTGAGATGAGAAAATTAGACTATGGATCTCTGCGTTATGGATTTCGACCTGTTAATAATCGGAAGAAAAAACGTTGGAGAAAGCATTATCATGCTGTCAAGACCTCAAAAAACGGGTGCGAGCGGAAAGCACACAATGACAAACACATATCCAGGTCAAACACTCCGGCAATTCACTCAAACATGATAGCAGTCAGCCTAGGCCAAACCAATAACCCAAACATGATTACGAAGACAGATCACCTGATGCATGTATCAAATTCTTTCAATACATCCAGTCTTCGGTCAGTGCCTCGAGCATCTTCTGAAAATACAGCGTCCTCTGACAAGCTGGTTTTAAGGTTTGTGAAAGAGAAACCAACGGAGGAGGAACCATTTTCTGATAATCGGTTTCTGTTGTGTGTGACAGAGAAAGAAAATGAACAAGAATCATCCTCTAACAATAAGTGTCAGGCGGCCGAGGCACAGACAAAAACCGAACGAGAACAACCCCATCCTATCACTGATTCCGGGCCAACGAACAAGGGAAGTCCTGCCGCAACAGAACTACTGGATCGAAGAAACCAAACCGGGGAGTCCATTCAAGACATGCATGAGTCTGATACAGCTAAAGGATCATGCCTTAACATACGGTCAGTGGTGTCTCCATCTCATGGTCTGCAAATTCCCACTTGTTTAGAGTCCCATCCATCTGAAATGACCGTGAGTTTGCCTGAAAATTACTCTTCTTCTAAGATGTCTCAGTCTGGCTCAGACTTCGCAGAGGGATCAAATTCTGGTAGGCCTATTCAATGTTCACCTCGCTCTCGTTCTCCTACGAGATCTGCCAAAGTCCAGGACGTCTTATTCCCAAGCCCAGAGGAAATTAAGGTATATCCTGTTGTCGAAGGTCCGAACACTAATGTCGGAGACGATAAAGTCGAGAAAGACTGGAGAACAAAATTGCGAATGCTCTTCAGACAGAATGTTTTTCTACAAAATCAGCTAGCAGACGACTTACATACGCGGCAGCACGCCATTATGCACTGCGACAAACAATCATCCGATGATTGCCCGGGAAATCACAGCAAATGAGAATATATTTGCAACCGGCGGAGGGACAGTACTTTGACAACGCTCCAGCTACAAGAAGATCAAGAGAAACTGACCAATGTCCAATCAACAAATGCTACCCGTTTAACCATGAAGATCTGCCGACTAGGGAACATAAGAACTGTTGTGACGAAAGCGGATATGATGACCAAGACACAGTAGAACGGACGGACTCGCATATGGCGTGGGTATCAGAGCAGTTATAGCCCAAGACAGACAAGCCAGAAGTTTGAGCCCTTCCAACTCAGCCTCCACTAATATGCTTTCAGTATGGGGTGGCCTAATTGCACAGCCACTTCAGAGTGATAGATGTAAGCCAGACAACGAATTGATTAAGGTGACTGGAAATGGTAGTGCAATCACAGACAATGTGTCACCCTATGCAACGGTGAAAAATGGAAATCTTACAAAAACGAACAAATGCACAGAAGACATCGAGAATTCGTGTTAACTAATGATCCCGGCTTCCATATCTCATAGAAGCGTTTTTGATGCTGGAAGAATGTTTTTTTTTTAATTCCATTGCATGCTTTTTTTTTCAATTTTTTTTTTTTTAAACACCTCTCGCTTGTTTTAAGACACCCCGCCGTAAATTTGGATTTTTATATTGTAAACACAGAAAACTGTTCATACCTTTTATTGCAAATATTGTCAATAAATAATGTATCGATATCACTTAAATTATTTCTGTGTGTTCTTATCAAATCCCCATTGTCATGTTTTAGAAAATTACTGCAGAGTACAAGCAAAACTCCACACAGTACTGTCATCAAGGAAAAAATTCCAAGAAAGCTTGCTTGAAAAAGGCGAAATTTCGAATCTTGAAATTGAACAAGCCTGCAAGATTCACACTATGGAGACTACTTGATTTTTTTTTTTTTCAAATAATATAAAATGTTGTGGAGAATTACCTTCCACTTATCTGCCATAAGATAACTACAGGATTCTGTTCTAACATGGTCTTTGATCGCCTGAAACTTCCAGATTTGGTCTGGAATCACTCGTCCATTCTTCTATAACGTTTTATTTAGTACATGCTTAGCGTGAAATCAGATTAGGGTGACAATGTCTGTGTCCTCCGGTTTGAATCCATATTATTTTGAAAACAACATTACCTCCAGTTTTCAATTTATGCGATCTTTACACTTTGACAGTCAAATCCTGCCTTTTTTCGGCAGACTTTTATGCCAGAATCTCTGAAAGATAGCAGCACTGACCTGGACTGCCTGAGACAGCTCTTAAATCATATATAAATTATGGCCACGGATCTAACGGAAAGCCTCGGGCTATGGGAAGAAAGATTAAATCACTACATTGGCTATCGTTAATAGTTGCCTCTTTCAGTGAATTCACTTGAATATAGGACAAGATCTAAGGAGAAATGAGCACAAAACAATGCAAGATCAACGGCTGACAAAACTGCTTTAACAGTCACAAAGTTCGAGATCCTATCCTATTTGAAAAACCGGTTCATCTGCCACGATGGGAGGAGATCTTCATTCAGAAGTTGACGCATTTCCTCTTCCCATCATTGAAGATTATACCCTAAATTTCGGGTATGAACTTCTCCAATCTCATTCTAACATAGCTCTCACTCTCTCTCTTTCTCTCTCTCTCTCACTCACTCACTCACTTTGAATCCATTGGGCACTAATATGGGCATGAGGACTTTGATACACAATGTTTTCTCCAACAGCCTGAAGGAGGAAATGGATTTGCTATATGCATACAAAACATCGGAGGCATATATTAATAATTCATGTCAGCTTGTTCCCAGTATTTACCGTGATAGTAATACTTGTACAATAGTGTAAAGGTTTACTACATAATAAAACATACAAGAAAATGCTTTTGCTCATCACTTTAATGGATTCCACGCAATTTTGTGACAAATTATTTCATCGTGTCTTGTTTCGGGCCAGATACATTTTTAAACATATTTTATAGAAAGATTTTCCTGTGGATAGTAATCTGATATATTTTTCGTTTGGTCTGTATTCTTTTTATTCTCTATTTCCGTCCGGTTTCTAGTTCGTTTAAGTATGTGAGAATACCCTCCTTGCATTTTACTATACGCATACACATAAAACTACTTGAAGTTATTTCATGAAACTTGAAATTGTCGTCTCAGATATTGAATGGGATGAATGATTTATTCTTAAAGGCCAAAATAATGATCAACAACGTTGTTCTGGTATCAGGCCTAGGGCCGAAAAAAAAAATACTGTCAGCAAAAGCGCATATTTGAAAGTTTGTTTATTTGTGTTGGGGTTTAACGGCACATCAGCTCGATCACGGCTATATTGTGCCAATCACTATAAGATATGTTTACATGTCGAAAGGCTGATCAAGCATATAGAAGAAGAGAGGAAAGAGAGCCTAGCGGGACGCAAGACAGGAGCGAGGAGAGAGGTCACCCCTGAAACATTGAGAACGGCATTCCACGGGAGACACCCTACCGACCGCTGGCTTTCACCGCCTGTTGGTGTTGTTTTTCTAGAGCCTTTCAATCCTAAGGAAATAGATTATCTCGGCTTTAAGTGGCTGCCTGTTTTTGCTGAGAATTTTTGTGGGTAGAAATTTGGAATTTAATTTGGAAATTTTGCCCTCCGTCTACTAATCATCGATTTTTAACTGCCAAGGCTTCTTTAACGTGCGTAACGTACACATGGGACCTCCAAAATATATTCGCCCTTATGGGAGAAGGCTAGACATCAGGCGTCCCGACCCAGAGGAACTCAGGGGACCGTTGAGTTACTGACAAAATGCAGGTTTTCGACCTTGGTGTCATTCCTTCCCCAATGGGAAGACCCGCACGTCGAACCCACAACTCACCGACATGAGTTGTTTTCACCATGGAGCAGACGCCAAACCACATAGCCACGGCAATGCTTGCACGTGGGAGCAGAGAACCTACTCGTATACCGTGGGCCTCCGCGGGGAAATGTTTGAAAGTACGGTGTGAATCAACGAAGGTAGCGTAGTTTCGGCCATAAGCCTGATACCAGAACAACGTTGTTTTGGCCTTGAAGTCTGTTTGTTTACTGGCCCCGTCCGTCCCTCCCCCCCCCCCCCCTCCTCCTCCCACAGCCCCCTTCTTTCCTGGAAAAAAAATCCGGCCAGAAGGAAGGGGGGGGGGGGGGGAGGGAAGCGGATATTTGGCCTTGAAGAGTTAGGAAGAACTTACAGGTGGAGCAAATTGTTCAAATAGCATGTGTGATTAGCACAAGTATTGATGGGCAAACGTCATTTTTCCATTCCTTGCAGAATACGAAACATGTGGAGAAAAAGAAAGGATGTGCACTCGAGAAAGATGGCCGATGGTCAAAAGCAAACCTAAATACGGACAGTGCAATAGATCATGATCTGGCCGAGTGCATTGAATCAGACCTTGAGAAGGAAGGAGCCATCAGTAAGGATGAAGACGAATTTGCTTCTGGGGTATCAAGCAAAGCATTCGAGACTAGACATCAGCAGATAACTGAATACAGCATTAGCGAGTCAAAATATTGCTCTCAATTCCAAGAAAACGGACAGAATCATGTTGATATTGAAGCAAGGGATCTTGTCATTTATGAACGTTCCGTTAGGCCGTTTATGCCGGAATTAGATATCCATCGTCCCAATGCTGCCTTGGAAAATGACAAGAGTAAGTTTTTGGGTGAAAATCCAGAGCAACTTAAGCATCAGGAGCATGAAGTCGTCCTGTCGGATCTCGAGTCAGATTCTGATTCGGATGAACCCAGATTGGTCATTGATGGTGTCACAGATCTGTCAGACTTTGTCACCCTGGACAGTACGGTCATTTCTCCCTCATCAAAGTTGGATTTGTCCACTGAGGCTTTCAGTGAAAGCAACAATCCCATCTCGCAAGGTAACAAGGAGGCCGACAGCGGGAATATCCACGAGAGACGGGTCGGATTTGCAGTGCAATACATATGCGATAATGAAGGGATTCTAACTGACCCTCCTACATCTGCAGATACTGGAAATAGAATACAGCTGATCAAACCGGAGGAGGTTATCATTGATGAAGAAAATGAAGACTGTGATCACACCCAGGATATGGTTGTACATGCCCAGTCATCGCCAAGAATTGTTGGTTTGTCAGCGATTAATGGGTCTGAAGATGAGAATCAAAGTGTATCCTGGGATAGGAAGGGCGAAAAAGCGATAGATTCAATGATAATGTCGGATGAGGTGGAAGCAACCGCAGATAAGAATAGGCAAGGAATGCTTCAAGCCTTTACTATTACCGATGAAGTTGAGTCCATTTCTGATGGGTCAGATGAGAATATAGATCTATCCTATGATGTCATAACATTGTCTGAGGAAGATGCATTTAGTCCTGAACGGAAGGACTGGCACTTTATTTCCGCTGACAATGTTCCATATGGGTATTATTCTGAGCACAGCTTCGCCATGGATACTAATCTGATACAATATGAAGAGGTGACACCGGGTACTTTTCAAGCTGAAGAGGACTCCATACAGTGCAGTCAGAACGTGTTTTCGTGCAGTAAATATGAATATTCCGCTCTGCCCCAGCTATACACATCTGATGAAGAGTTTGATCCAATGATCATGGATGAATATGTGAAAGAGATCACCACGTGCCCATCATCTGAAGGCGTTGTTGGGAATGAAATGCCGAAGTTATTATGGTACACCAATAAGCCGGGCATCGATTTAGATACGGGAGCTGAGAATGTGACCATTTCTTGAGATATGACTGACATACCAATTGTTTGTGCTGGTGGCAATGCTATTAGTATTAAGTAGTCTTGATGACCTAAATAATGACGTTGAGAGTTTTTTGGGCTATTCGGGTTGACCAATATTACAAATTAACCTGATAATCAGGAAGTAAATCTTCATTTTAATTGCTTATCGCAGGAAGACATTCTGAACACAGCTTTGCTTTGAATATGTTTACTGAATCTAGACGCGTTCACTGGACAGATTGTACAGCTAAAAAGCATAATATATTTGTAATTAGCCTGGTGTTGTCATGTTTTGTGTTCCACTGGAGCATGTGCTTGACAAACCATTTCAGTACTCAAAGTTAGCAACTTTCCTGATAATATCTCAAATAACTAGTTCAGGTCCTGACTCACAAAAAGACTAAACTCTAATCATATTACAGTGATATTGTCACTCTAATCTTTCCTTTTCTGTTTGCTTTTAAGAGCCATTGAATCATTTCCACTGACATTTATGTTCATGATATCTAAGATCTAGGGCGTATATTATATATAATATAAATCTACAGCAAAACCCATGAAGGGCTTATGGACTCGAAAACTGCTGAATATATTCATCTGAAATTTGGCATACAACATTGTTGCATAAAGACCTGTTTCTTTTTACATAAAGCCGAAAAAAAAAAAGCTTACTATGTGTGACGTTATCCTAAAAAGGTGATAATAATTGAATAATAGACTCGCGAGACTATTGGATCCGAACTGTACGTTCGATAGAATGACGCGATAAAAACACCAAACACTTTTCAGTAACATTCAGTTTAATCATCTAAAACACAGCCTCGAAGCGCGCACGCTTGCCATACTTTAGGTCGCAGCACAGTATCACTTCTCAGTTTGATCTATATTTAAAAAACCTCCCACAAAGGCCGCAGGCTCTAGTGCGAAATATATCAATATAATACAAAGAAAAAAACGCAGCGCTGGGGAAATGAGCTATATTAACGACGAAAATTTTCAATAATTAACAGACAAGGCAATGGGGAAACATGTCAATTCGTTATATTGTCTTTTATTAGGGGTGTGTTGTGAAATAACATCTAGCTCCATACGAGAATCATAGGTGGCACATCCAATCCTTTTTGTGTGTGCATGTGTGTGTGTGAGTACATAAAGTTTTAACAGATTATATATTATTTTACTAACTTTTAGTGCTTTTTATCCATTGCTTCCACTGCTTTTCTTGTACATGGTTGATTTCATTAAGTATGTGCAACTTATATTGAAAAGTTGAAACGTTTTATGACTACCACCTTGATCATGCATGATGAGGTGACATACATATGACATATCCAAAAGAATTTTAAGAATATCAAGATTTCATAAGAATAATATCTTCAGGGCAATCCTTTCTTTGATTCTCAGAAAAAGATGATCACAACTTTGATATGGGTAATCAGATAAAATAGATTGAAAATACTACTTTTCTTTGGGGAAGTGTAACAACTTTGGCAACTTTATAACTCTTTTGTTGTTCATGTTCACAGTCACTTTCTTTGCTGGTCTTCTTGTTGTTGGATTCAGATGCAGCGTAACCAAAAGTGATCTAAAAACATCTTACACATTTCACATGGTAAATTTGCAGGCTAGAATGTATACACCAACTGAAATGCTTCTGTTGATGTGAAACAATTTCCAATTCTCTTACCATGGGTGTTTTTGCCATGCATGATTATCATGTTTGCTTTTAATAAATATACTGTTTTAAAACTATACCTCATTCAAAAGTGTTTTCTGCATTACATACTGAGCAAATAAGTCCAAATAATCGGTCTAAAGCCACAATGTACTGGTAGGGTTTTATCAGGTGTAGTTATCGAAAAAAAAAATCAAACAAAACTAAGATTCACAAGCCAGTTTTTCATTATATTCAGTCTTGAACAAAGGGACAAGATTATAAATTTGTCACATATCTATGTCTTCTAAAAGCCAATTTTTAGTTCCAGGAAACATTTCAAGTAACTGTACATTTCAAGTGCCTACAATTGATGAAAATTGTTGACATACGTGGAACAATTTTTTTGCACATGACACGATTCTGATTTTTCAGATGTTTTCATGTTACATCAATTTATAAGTGCAGGAATTCCAATTTCCTTATTTTTATCCCAAAATATTCACTTCACACAAAATAACGCATCAATAGTGATATATGAAGTTATATATATATATGTTTTATTCATGAAGCACTGACAAAATTTACATTTAAACAGTCAACATAAAAATATATTTACAGATAACATGGCTCAATAAAGTACAACAAATATAACAATGTATAGAAACTGTGGTACATATTCAACAATATAAAATGATAATAAATGTCCATTACATCTGCTCTGAAATGAAATTACTACACAATTTAGGGATGATATCTTTTTGCAACATGAAATAAATGTTATCCAAGCCATCTGTTAAAAAAAAAAAAAAAGTCTGAGTTAAAAAAAAAAAAAAAAAAAACCTGGTCAAAAAAAAAAAAAAGTACATACATATACAAATCTTTCCAAACCCTTGAGTGTGCATTTTGATCATTTCCTATACATATTGTTATGTCAAAGACAATCTCATCAACCCTTTCTTTTATTAAAAACAAAAACTGAGAAATCCTCCACAATATCACTTCTCCCATCCCAGGCTCACTGATTTTCATATCCTCACAGCTCTATGATATCAACAAATAGTCAGACATAGGCCAACATGCAACTGTGTATGATAGCGTCAGATAATGTCATAAAACAAGTAGTGTCTGAAGGGGGAATGCAGGTCTTGAAAATGACATTTTGGGATCAAAGTATCAAAATCCGGTTTTAGCTACATGTATTTTTAGGCACTTTGACCTTTTCTACAATGAGAAAAATACCAGTTGGGTTTAGAGATCTTCTTTATGCTCTAAAATGGGTGCACCTGGAGACTGTATAGATTTAGATTTTGAAAATTCAACTGCTATTTTCTCAAAACTCACCTGTTTTTCAACAGTAAATGAATTTTTAACGCACCACCCAACCCCTCCCCCTCCCCCCCCCCCCCCACATCAATTCAATCTGGAATCATGTCAAAAACTGTTCATATGAAAGATTCTGAAAAAACCTGCACTCGGGTGTTATTCAATTCCATAAGACACATACATATACACACACACAAAAAAAAAAATGAATGCCAGTACATCTTTTATGGTTAATAATGCTTTGCAAGCTTTAACTGGAACATGGAATGGCAATGACTTAGTATTAAAAAAAAAAAAAAATAAAAAAAGCATGTACCCTATGCAATAGCATCCTCATGGTTAACAGTTCTTCTATAAGAACTTGGTAGCCAGATTTACATATATCTAATCTATGACCAAGACCACATTATCTGTTCTTGTCGAGGGATTCATGTGTGTTTATTTCAATCAACAATTCCCATGAGATTGCTCAACTGCATGTCAGAAGTGAGGAACTGAGTATTGATCAGATGAAGATTTTGGTCTTCTAAGTATGCAGTCAAATGACAGATCAATTTCTTACCGACAATTTTTGCAAAATTCTATCCTACTTCCATTTTGAACTTCATCATGCGAGATGTGTATTGCATTAACATAAAAATAATCAATATTATCATTTCTTAAGCAAGATCAGCTAATTTGGTTGGCAAAACACATTGATTGACCAGCCAAAAACAAAAACACTGCCAACAGCCAAAGAGTCTGAAGTTTGACATCGCTGATTCAATAGAAACATAATGACACAACTCACTAAACTACTTGTGTCCTTAGCAGTTTTTTCTCACCATCTCAAATGTGTTGAAAATAACCTATGCTATTATCATAGATCAGTGACAATATGTAAACTGCTGTGGTATGTGCAACAGTCAAATCATGCACTTCAACAATGTGTGCATCCCACATAAAATTTCCACAAATCTACTATAGGAAGCATTCAAACAAGGGAATATATTTTTCCACTTTGTCATTTATCATTTTCATCCAGCTTCAACTCCATTAATTTGCTACAGTCAACAAATTTATCATCCCACAAAGTCTACAAATGCAGTTACAAGTTAAACTCCCTCTAAAAAGCCCTCTATCATATCAAGCCAATTACCAAAAAACATAACTTGCATACAAAGCCTTTCATTTCAAGTCTCTATACTTTCAATCAAAATAATGATTTTACTATTTCATACCAATTCGTTCAGATAAATTAATATATTCTATATTCAGCATGCGTTTATACATTTTAGCATCAACTCTGAACAGATAATCATAAGAAACAGAACCCCAGGAGCCTTTCCTTAGCTTTTACTATCCTTCATTGCATCTCCACATTACTATTGCAAACTACACAAACTAAAATAAGAATCAGCCTTGGGTTAGAAAAGACCTTGGTATTAAAACATATCTTTTCTATATCACAATTATAAATGATTTTTTTACCAGTATCTTCAGGGTGGCATCCTACACTTGGCTACAGCAGTGATAAAAATTGGCTTTTCAAAAAGACAGGTTTAAGGCACTTCTTAACTATGCTAAGTCTTTCTAAATGCTGTGCTAATGCTATCATATCCTCCAGATGGCCAACAAAGAACTGGAAATAGACTAATATCAGCTAAATCAGGTGCACGCTGTCCTAATTCTATCCTCTAGATGCCTCCCAATTCAGCGTGTGGCATCTTGATTTCTAGGACAAACTGCTTGATAAATGTAAATATTACAACCAGATGATCAGTTGACAGTTAGTGCTACAACGAAATCCACACTTAGTACTTACACACAGTCAAATACAACCCCCCTCCATTTCAATTTTTGCTCTTTGGGCAAAACTACATCTTTTCTGAATTCTGGAAACACTAGATGTACTTCTCCTCACAGGAAAAGGAATGTTCCTGATCACAAATCATGAAATTCCACAGCAACAGTAAACAGTCTAACACACAAAGTGCTTATGACAATTGGTCATTTAAAATATTCATTCCGGTCAGCACCTGCACTCATCATAAGAGTTATCCAACAGTTATGCTTGAAAACTTCAACAAGCAATGAGATGACTGAACATCCTCAATTTCAAAATATATTTGGACATTTGCATCAGTCTATGTAATACAAAAGGAAGAAAAATACCAAACGCTTTACAGTTTCATTCCAGTGACAATACTATGTAAATATTCTTCTGTGACATTTAACTACCTCAGCTACAGCTAATATGATTTTCTACAATAATACTAAAGACATGTAAGAAGTATGAGAGTTTGGTTGAAACATATCTGTATTGTTTTTCATCCCCACATACAGACTAATTTCTGAAGTAACTGGAATGATGCTAACAATTTTTTTTGAAATTCCACAAAACATCCACTCTCATTGCTGGAATTCTGTATCCAGGATGGACCCAGCAAATTACCTTTATATCAAGCAAATTTCGCTCTAGTATCCAAACATTTGGACTTAACTTCTAGTCATGGACATTCAATTAGAACATCTCTTGAGGCCAAGTACCTTAGTGTTCATTAGTTAGCAAAATAATACATGTCAGATCATTTTCTCCAGTTTTTGTTGATACTAGATAAGTTCAATGTCCACTGCTACAAGCAAGCATTATATAAGAGTTGATCTAACAATCAACTAGTCAGCTACTACAAAATTAGCTTTCAGCTGTGATTCTTCTAAATTCAGCCCAAATTGCCAACTTCACTGTGAATGTGACTGTCATCAGACATACACCTCCACCTCATCATCATCATTTGTGGCCTTGCGTCAGGACTTGGTGGTTATGGCATCAAAGATTCTCCTGACACAATCACAGATAGCCTGGGCTTGATCCTGAGAATAAAGACAACATTTCTATGAAGTTGTACTATTGATTACACTGATAACTGCCAATTTAGGAAAGTAAAAATATAATTCACTCAAGTATTGCTCATATGATTTCTATGCAATATATGAACATGTAACTTTAGACCATGCTTGAAAAAGAATAAGCCCATCTGCAAATGATATATCTATGAACACTTAATAAATTGTGAAAACTTGGTAACACTGGCATTCCCTGGAAATGGTGCAGATATTGTCATTTGCGCTTTCTGTACCATTATAGTCCTCACTGTGACAAGTGAAATACATTTTTACATCCTTCATTCATCTTGGCAAGGAAAGCATTAACAGTATTTCTGATTCAATACAAAGGTTCAATGTCAAATTCCAACTTAAAATAGCAGCCTGACATGATCAACTTGATGAGAAAAAGCAAGATTGTAGTATAACAATGGGCATTATGGTCCGGTGGGAAGGAAACATGCCACAACTTTTTGCAGTATCAGAATATTCATAACTTACCTCACTATGACACTGGAACACATAACACTGGTAGACATGCTTTCCAACTTGACCAATCTTCAAGGCAATGTTTTGGTGGCTGAAGCCATCGTTGTAATGAATCAGCTGAGCTATGGTATGCAATGGATGTCGCTGCAAAACTTCCTGGAATAGCAGCATTCAATCAGGATAAATTCACAAATAATTGAAAAGAACTCTAGATTGTTTTATGTTGAACTTCAGTGTATTGTATTATCACAGAGGAAGTACGTAAGTAATGCATTATGACTATATCACAGAGGAAGCAGATAAGTAATGCATTATGACTATCTACAACATTAAATTCTACTAAGCAATAAATTGAATTTTACAGGTAAGTGACAACATCTAAATTATTATTTCATCAGATTTCACAAAACTACAACAAAAAATAAAATTAGGATGACCTCTTGTTTTTCAATAGCCGTGATTAAAATGTAATTGTGAATTTTGACTTCTTGTCAAATTCCTAAGCTAATAAGTTTCAATGAATTAGATATTCTATACTGTATCAAGAAGTGTTGCTCACGGCAGTTCCAAGCGAAGCACTTAGTTAATGGCCAGTTTGACCCAAGCCGAGAGATTAGCCCTCAGGCTATGAGCCGGGCACGTTACCTGTGCTCGTGCTGTGCTCAATTAGTGAGTGAGCACTTGAAGTCAAATTACATACATATTAGGAATGTGGTCATTTCTTCTAACAGTCACAATATAATCATGATATTTTAAA
>JBCEWB010157454.1:0-10532 GCA_039654565.1 Peronia peronii
TTTGTTGTTGTCTATTTTTTTTTAGCTAGAGCTATCCCCCCCCCCCCCCTCCCTCTCTCTCTCTCTCTCTCTCTCTCTCTCTCTCTCTCTCTCTCTCTCCATACCATCTCATTGGTTGACTCAACAAATCCCCATAATGTAATGAGTTATCCATTCGTTTACTTGCTTTTCTTTTTCCAATCTGTTCTGCACTATTTTGAAATTGCTCAGTCTTTCATGATAACCTATTAGTTCTCTTAGGTATCTTTTTATTTTTAACAATGTATCTGATCATCTAATGCACATTTAAATATTGGGACTCCATACCGGAGCAATGGTGAAAAAAAATTAAAAAGAAAGAAAGAAAGAAAGAAAGAAAGAAAGAAAGAAAATAAAAGAAAAAAGGGAAAAAAATGTGAAAAAAAAAACTTTTTACACACAATTTCGAAATTAAAAGCAGATTTCACTTTGAACGTCTGGCAGTCTATATATATGGACGGCTTAGATTTCTTGAGATCAACGATGATATTTATCAAAGTTATTGTTTCCTCAGAAATGACTTTTTGAGACATTCGTGTAACAGTGGCATTCAAAATGTTTTGCTGTTTCCTTTGATTAGGTAACATGAGAACTGTTTTCATTGCCTCGGGGAAAGTTATTTATTTTACCCTATTTTATTTTATTCTGCACATTACTATATTTATTTCTGTTTTTGTTTTACTTGTTGTTGTTGTTGTTGTTGTTGTTGTTGTTGTTGTTGTTATGTTTTATTTTGTGATATTTCCTTTTAAATGTATTTACCTTTGTCTTATTTTATTTTTGCATGGATGATGAAAATAATGTCGTCATTGATAGAAAACAATGCAAAAGGATTTGCCGAAACTTTTTTTTTTCTGTCTATTTATTCTTTTTTTGTCTTTCTTTTTGTCTTTTTTTATCTATCTCTTGCTTGCTTTTTTAAACTTATTTATTTTTTATTATTTAATTAATGTATATTTATTTATTTATTTACATGTATTGACTTATTTATTTGCTTATTTTTTTTCATTATTCGATTGTTTATCTATTTATTTATTTGTTCACTCTTTCACTTACCTTTTATTTTTCGTTCATTCCTACATTTGCAGCTCAGGTTTGAAAGTAGGTTTGGTCACTATCGATAAGACCAAATAACCATACGAATCCATTATTTGAGATAGTATATTATATTATAAAAATCAGACTGGTTTTGCAGCATAATATTACCGAGATATGCACCGTGATATTGCGTTTGGAAGGAGAGACATCAGCTACGTGTCCGATACAGAGATGTAATTGACTGCGATAAATGAATGATTGATATGGGGGCAAACATTAAAGAATATGACAGACTTTTAACAAATGAATTATAATATTTATATACTTTTCTCCATTTCCACAAACATGTTTCTTATTGTATTCCTTACTGTAAACGTTAGTACCGCCAACATTTGAAATAGAACGTTGGCTTAGACTGTAAGGAAAAGTAGGGATACATGTATTTGTCTACTGGGCCCTGTGACAGCAGCTTGACTTTCTCAAGCTTCAGCAATAGAGAAATCAAAGACTGCCTTTGTGAATGTTCTTTGGGAAGTTTAATTCAATCGTATTTCTATATTTTGTTGCTATTGTTGATTATATCAATTTCCGCGTTGGTATTTGGATGGTACTTCTTTTTGTTGTTGTTGTTGTTGTAATTATTATTTTGTGATTATTGTTAATATTGCTGTGGTTGTGATTTATATTTCTGTTAATGTCTTTCGGGCTTTGATTGAGATTAAAATTAGGATTAAGACTGGATTTGAGTTTTGATTATTTATTAACTTACACATAAAAAGTTTCCAAGGATAGCATTTCCTTACTCCCGAATGTTTTTAGAATAATATTGGGGTTCATAATGTTTCAATGCTAGAATGTTTTCACAACTATTTTCCCTTGCTGATGCATCTTTACTTTACAGCAATCGATGCTTTCTGAAGATTGAAATATTAAATTTGCATTTGGAAATAAATGGTCTTCAGAGATAACGCTGCATTTTCAGAGAGGCTTGAAAGACTGCTGCTTCAACCCTAATACAGCAAAACAGTGAGAAAAATCCGATAGCAGATGTTCAAAACTGAATACGCATTTCTAAGATAAGTTCCGATAGGGCAAATGAAGACGGTAAAATCACATTTTCTATTTTCATTGACTTACGGAACATTTGTGAAATGTAACATGCCTTTGTAAATATCTTTTTCAGTTCTAAACTCAAATGCTTTCGAAACAGATCGTACTCGGAACGAGACGGATCAGCTTATGTTAGATAAGATATCTATGCAAGAATGTTTTGGCTTGAACTTGATGCACTTTGTCATATAATCTGAAAATCAAAAACTAAATCAAGATTAAAATAGAGTTTTACAGGCCATCTCTTAACGACCATTCCACCAGATTTAGAGGGGAAACTGATACATTTAAAATATTTTCAGTTTTCTTGGATATAAAGATACGTTGGCGAAACAAATGTCATAATTATCTATCAAAACAGTGGATCCCACTTAATTGTAAGTATTTTTTTTTTCCTTTCCTAAGCTCACTTGTGTAATGATAATCTTTCATCCACAGTAGTGTATCTCGATTGCTGGAATAAATTTTGATAAAGAAATGAGAATACCGGTGGGTAAGTCGTGTCCCGAAATGCAACATCGTGACATCTCTTGTTTTAGTACTCTGAGCCCAGCCTCACTGCTGGGATCTTATTCTGACAGATCAGTGATCAGCGCCAGTGGGGATGAGATGACTAGAGATCTGGGATAGATATGTTTACCAGAATGTGGAATCCTCTTATCGCCTGGTTGGTAACAGGATGCCAAAGTAGAACGAGGGTTGAAGAACTGGCGGTGGGGAGAAGAAAGGGTGGGGCCTGAGAAGAGACACCGTCAACATTGTGTGAAAGCCTTTCGTGAGAAGTACGTCCATGTGGAGAAGTCAAGATGGAAAATTGGAACTGTAGGCCTCTGAATAGTTCGCGTATTTGTGTGTGTTGTTGATGGTGGTGGTGGGGGTGGTGGATGCTGATATGGGGGTGTGTTTGTGTGTGTGGCTGTGTGCATATTGTTTTTCTGGTTAGTTTTGTTCTCTCGTATTCTAAATTATTCAGAAGCGTTTTGTAACGAATGATAGATTTTTAAATTTATATTCTTGCAGAAAGGCATCTCTCTCTCTCTTTCTCTCTCTCTCTCTCTCTCAGTATGTATGTGTGTATCTGTCTGTCTGCTTGTGCGAGTGCATAGGCATAAAGTAGAAATCTACTGCACACATAGGCTTACACATGTATGTGTAGGCCTATGTGTGCAGTAGATTTCTACTTCAAATAACTATTTGGACAAAGGGTGGCGTAAAAGTTGACTATATTATTTTCCGGAATGAATATTCTGGTTATGTAACCAGACTACTTCAAAAAGGATAGAATATCTAACTTCATGAGCCCGTAACGATATCACATAACTAAGTAAAACATATCATTTCAATTCCTAAATGCGTTCCCAGTGGACACGACGCTGCCGGTGATTGACAGCCTCTTTTCTGGGATTAGGGTTAGAGTTAGGGTTAAGCTAAGGGTTAGAATTATGGTAAAAATAAAGTACTGGATCCAGAATTAATTCATTGAGCCTATAGAATATCACTATAGAATATAGAATAATTTCTACGTTCTAAATTTGTATCAGATCTAGAAGATCTTAATATCACAAATCTAGATATACAGTTAACACAGCGCTCCCTTCTTTTTAATCTAAATTTCAAAATTATGGGCCAGAACCAATGGGTCACGTCACAGTCTGGCCACATGACCAATGTCCCTTTCCCAGTGTTTTAAGTAATAGGTCTGGATCGTATATTGGGTCTGCTCGAAAAGATGTAGACACTCAGAATATTGTGATAACCAGCTCTGGACCTTTAAATCAAATTAGAATTACTCAGAAAGTCATCACTCCATATGCCTGACTAGCCACATTATTTTTGAGTGGGTCAGCTCATTTGCCCGGCAGATCATTTAGTGAAGTAGGCTCGGACGCCGTGGGACAGTTGTATTAAGCTTGACTGAGAGAATGAATAGACAAATCTGCATCAGTTTTGTAACGTAAACAGTCCTGCACGAGAAATAATACGGGATGAGTCGTTCACATAAAATGTGGCGTCGCAACATAAATACTTCAAACATAATTGTAAATCTGTTGAAAGTAATCACTGTACTGCATGGTGTTCAGCAAATATCTAATTGATAATGAAAATCAGGGGGTGGTCCTGCAGAAATGAATTCCACGGAACAATGGTGTTTCAGATATTATGGGAGATCGCGGCACGCGTCACCTCTAGCAACAAAATTTGTCACTCGGTTGAGAATGTGGGCGCATTTTCGTGCAGAAGTTGCTGGGAAGTTGCTTCACAGGACAATGATCCACATTTTCTTCAACAGCTCATAAGCTGAGATGAATCTTACAATCAAAGCCATGTGACCAACTGCCGGAGTATTCAAAATGGATGAATACTTCTTGGACAGATCTTAATGGCAACAGAATGACTGACTACTGAAAATATTTGCCAGAGACAATCAACAGTTACAGTCTTTTATCTTCATTGGACATATATGAATTATTTTTAAGAAATGTTCTATCTGCGTTTGCCCGTAACTGACCAAATCAGGTTTAAAACAGAATCTCTTAGTGGTTTCTTTTTGACAAATTGTGATGCCTATCTCTCTCGGAGTAAGGGGAATGTGTGTGTGTGTGTGGGTTTTTTTGTTTTTGTTTTTTTTAAGTATTTAAGCTTGTTTTTATTTCTGTTTCTTTCAGTCACTGTTTTTGTAATGACGTTATCTGATGATTGTTTAGGTTTTCAAATATTATTTGGTTGTGCACTTTCTGCCTCCAACATTACTCTAATTTTCGATAAAAGATCGGCCGCGATCAACAACTGTGTAGAAATATAGAACAAATCGATTTATTGACTGTGCAAGAAGAAGTAATATCCATGTATTCATACTGCGAAACACTTTTGTCATTCTCCTTCTCCATTCAAAACCGTGTATCATCTTTTGCCTCCACACCTTTTCCTGCTTTCACATGCCTGAGCTTTAATGTTTTTCTCTCTCCTATTTATAGGTCTTAATCTCTTTCTAGCGTGTCAGTATTGCAGCGACAAATGTCCCCAATGAATAGTCAGGTGACGGAGGCGGAAATCGGCTTTGTGGGGTTCATCTTGAGAAATTGGCTGGAGAACAATAATATTGTTCTACCCGGCCTCCCATTCATTAGCCAGAAACAGAACAGAGGAAAAACAAAATGCCTGACTTCAGCAAAGACTGGATGACTATGTTAAAAGATGGGGAGAATATCATTTGTGGGTTGCTGAAGGAAATGTTAAAGACGTCATTTTCACATTTGTTTACATAAGTGTTGGTGCTAGTGTGAATAGATAGTGGTGGTGGGAGGCGGGATGGTTGAAGGATTAGGCGCATGCTTCTTAATGAAAACGCTGCATGTTCGAATCCTATCGGTTCGATGGGAAGATTACATGCTGCTTTCTTTCAAGTGATTCAACGATCCCTGGCTTCTTCAACAGAAAAGAGTCTGACAACAAGTCTTCTTGAATAAAAGTAAATACATTTTGGAAATTCTGTGTAGCCTATATGTTACGCACGTTAAAGTATTCTTGGCAGTTGAAAATCGGATAAAGAGTAAACAATTTCCAAATGCCAGATTTCTACCCTAAAATATTCTTCCCAATCAGACTGAGCACATACTTAAAGTTGAAACATCCTCCTTTCTTAGGATTTTAAGGCTGCATTCAGAGAGATGAGAGATAGAAGAAAACCAGAAATTTGGAGAACGGGATGAGTAGAATGTGTTGTGGTTAAAAAGGGGAGGGAGAGAGGAGATGTAGGAGAGATTGCAGCTTAAACTTCCCTAAAATTGGTTTCCGGTGTTTATACTTACAATACTTAAACTTGGACATTTTTGTATGTATAGACTCATCGTGAGTATTACAGAAATTCATATCGACTTATGGATCCAGTATTTCTTGAAACTGCCTACTAATAGTGATGATTTTGTCTACACGCATGTGAGTGTGAATGTATTTTACATTTATACTGTGTCTCATCAACTGCTAATGGAATTTCCATTTGAAGACAAACAACGTTTATCTTATTGTATCTTGTCTCTCTTATTTGTATTTTAAATTCTTTATGGTGTCTTTCTGCATCTCCCCACACATTCCGTTAATTATATTATGGACAGCCTCTGTGGCGAACGTTGGCCATTATTTTCTCCGACCCCACCCCCACCCCCCCCCCTCCTCCTCCTCCAACCTTTGGACTCTCTTCTCCTTTTTTTATCTTTGCTTTCGTGACAGCGTAAGACGAAATGCCAGCATCTGAAAATAAGACTCATCACTTCAACAGAAATACATGTAGAACAAAACATCGTTTTCAGACTGGAGAACAGTGAGAAATTTGACAGAGGAAAATATAGCATGGTATTGTACCGTTGTTGGAACAGAGGAAAACACATGATGATACACAACTAAAGATGTTATAAAGCATCTAAAGAAGAACAAAACAACAACAACAACAACAACACATTCTTGTGCTGCCACATTATTTTGACAATTTTATTCACAAAAAGGAAGTAAATAAATTCTTGCATTATGTAATTCTGAATGTGTAAATGATTCATCTGACAGAAATACGGAATGTTAATGATTTCATTATGTGATAATCGAAATGACAGAGAAATTCCTACAATATTTATGAGACCAGAAAACGTATTTCCTTGTTCGTTGTGAAATTTCAACGTGCATAATTTTTAGCTTTTATAATTCCAGATCAGTGTAGCTTTGATAGCATCCAAGTATATGGCATAAATATTTATATTCTTGATGATTGGATGAATCTTTCATTATATCCTTTATATCCTTGCTATGAACAGATTTGTGAAAATGCAATTTGGGGTGCTAACTTTCAGATTTATTAGTTTTATTACTGGATAAAGAAAAAGAAAAAACCCCAGCTTTTTCTTGGTCATTTCAATAACGGTCTATATTCTAAGAATTTTCTTTGAAGGTACATTATTGCAGACTTTTCCTTAAAGCAGACATTGCAAAACCTTTCATTAGAACATAGAATTTACTAAAACTGCTTCACAATTTGCCCACTAATTTTGTTCTCAGTATGAGTGTATATCATGATCAAGGCATAAACCAAATAATAACTCCTTTAAATCTCTCTTAAATTATTTTTAATGTTGTTGGCACGCTAATACTATAGCTTCAATAGTTCATATTCGACTAAGCAAAAATCTGGAACTCCCCGGCGGAGTGTTTGTATCCCTGTTAAAAACAGAACACCCAGTATGTTTGTTACCGCTCCACCACGAGATCCGAGAACAATTGTCACCGGTCCCGTGCATTTTTTTTTTTTTAGTGTTTTTTTCTATGTCAATGGTAGTGAACAGTTTTGAGTATTTGTTCTCCCCCTACTAAAATTAGACAGGGATTTCCAACCGTTCGCTTGGTCGGAACAGATCTTTGGTTGGCTGGTTACCTTTTTACTTGTTTGTTTGCTTGTTGGTTGGCAAGATGTGTGGCTGAACGGTATGTTTTGTCGGCTGGCTGGTAGACAGGCGATAAGACGATTTAGTTGTTGGCTGGTTGGGTGAGTGTTGGTTGGTTGACTCGTTGATTGGTGAATGATGTTTGATTCGATGGCTGGTTGGGTTGATGAAAACAAAGTGATTGGTTGTCCAATGAGATAATATCGAGGTTCGTCACGTGACTTTGTGAACATTGCTCACACATGGATCTGTTTGTATGATGTGGACATGTCTAAATGCTTATAATGAGGTATTTCAAGATCGGTCACATGACCGAGGAAACATCGCTCATATGTGTTCAGCGTATGGCATGCCTGAATGCTGATCTTTCGTCAGAACTTCTCTGTCATGCGCAGAGCATGTACATAAATCAGCGAGTGAGCGAACATTCCTCGATCATGTGATTGATTTCGAAATACCTCATTCGTCAAGAGCTATCTGGCATGTTGTTTGGTTGCTTGCATGTCTGCTTGCATAAAAACGTAAGAATATTGGAATCAAATCTAAATAAGAGTGATAAGCAATTTTGTAACAATTTTAATTCTAATGAAACAGAACTCATAACCCCCACTCTAAAAACTAGATCTGCCATCCGTTTAAATCTCTGATTCATTCTATTTTAATCCTTTTCGTAAGGGCCAGTGGCCAGTGTTCAGTAACACCTATAGTAGATCTTGTTCTCAGTGATGCTGCAGCGGCAGTTGTGATGGAGACGCCCATGAAGCCGATAGCTGAACAGATCACCAGGGGCGTGGCAGATTTCATTCACATCCCTGCATCCTGCAAAGAAAATCAGCACGAATTTCATGTAAGGGAACTGCATAACAAAACCTGCCACAAAATGGTAATAGAGGCCCATGTAAAAAAAAAAAAAAAACCACCTCATGAATAACAATGCGGTCTAAATTTTTATTGACTTCCCGCGTTCTGATGCTGTTCCTGATATTTTTCTCTGCATGTAATGCCTCTGGCATCTCATCAGTTGTGAATGGAATTTTTCGCTTTTTGAGAACGAATAAAGTTGATCTTATCTAATATTGTCTATTTTAACCTATCTTAACTTATCTTATTGTACCTTATCTATTTTATCTTAGCTTAGCTTACATCCATGTAGTGGTGTCAGTGTTATGTGCTGGCTTTGGTGTGCTTGCGTGCACGAATTTCTTTCCTTCATTTGCTGCGTTTTTTTAACACCGATCCTCGCCCTTTTTTTTTCTGCCTCGAACCCAGATTGATTGTGTGTGTATGTATGTGTGTATTTAACCCTCTACAGCCCATTACGGCACAAATGATACATAATCTAAAAACCAAAGGGGAGGCTTCGGATTATTGAAAGATATGGAAATCATGGACATATTATATGAAACAAAAATGTAGATCGTTAATAATATGCAAACCTTACAATTGATTTTGATTTAATATTATTGAAATCTGATACTGATTTCAGCTGATATTACCAGAGAATCATTCTCTTTTAAATTCTGTGATCTGTGCTAGAGGATTGAGGATGCAATTAGAAATTGGTTATCCATATCACGCATGTATTATTTGCATAATAAAATGCATATAAGTGCAAAGTAGCCTACTTTTTGTATGCAACGGCTATTCGGTGTATATCTAATTAAAACATATGCTTAAACATAATATAGTAAAAAATGAGCTCAAATGTTATTAAACGGTTGGACCTGTATTCTTTAAATTTTGAGAGCTCAAGTTAATTGAATGTGTAGGATATATAAGATCACTTGGAAAGAGCTATATTCCAGTGGAAGGGTCCATGGGTGTTTATCATAGACTAAGGAATGTTCTATTATATATGCAGTTATAATATTCCTGAAAAATGTTTTTTTTTTTCTTAAAAACAAACAAACAAACAAAAAGAGCTAACGCTAAAGCCTGTTTATTAATGTAACATTAACATTTCGATTTCTGATAATGATCTTGTTAGTAATGCTGCAGACAGCCCGGCAGCCATATCAGGATTTCCATTTGTCTAACTTAGGTTTTTTATTCCAGTTGATCTCCACTGTCAATGACGATAAATTTGTGCTAGGGTTAATGGTAGGTTCTAACGCCTTCAATCAGATCTACAATTTTTTTGTTTATTTTTTGTTTTTCCTTTTCTTTGCGTGTGTATGTGTGTGTGCATGTGTGTGTTCGGGGGACTGGGAATGGAAGCCCATTAACTTCGGAATCAATCAATCAATCAATCAATCAGTCAATCAACAACCCTAACCAATCGATAGGTGGTCAGTCGATGGGTCGTTCAGTCCTGTCAATCGTTACTGAATAAAGGAATCAATAGGTCAGTAAGTAGCTGAATCAATCAATTAGCCAAAGATCTAGTTCGTCCGAGTTATCATGAGCTATTATTGTCATCGTGCCCTATGTGTCACAAAATATTGTCTCGCGTTGTCACCAGTGAAAGCCGTGAGAACAAGCCTGCTCAGTTATTTCAGATATGGAGTAGTCTTGAGTTCTTACTTGCATTGCTGGCAATGGGCTGGAAATAATTGTAGCCGCCGGTGGTTGTCTTGGTACAGGTGTAGGTGATGCAGTCTTCTTCCCAAGACTCCCCAACGTCATGGCACCCGTTGTTTCCATCCTCGCAGCCTGAGAAAAAAAAAAAGGAAAGAAAGATAAAGTTGTATTCATGTGTGATCGATAAATGAACCGGACGAATGGACCGGACAGACAGATAGACGGACAGACGGGTGGATGGATGAATGGGCGGATGGATGGATGAATGGATGGATGGATGGATGGATGGATGGGTGGGTGGATGGATGGATAGATGGATGGGTGGATGGATAGATAGATGGATATATAGATGGATGGATGGATGGATGGATGGATGGATGGATGGATGGATGGATGGATGGATGGATGGATGGATGGATG
>JBCEWB010157465.1:0-10532 GCA_039654565.1 Peronia peronii
TGGATGGATGGATGGATGGATGGATGGATGGATGGATGGATGGATGGATGGATGGATGGATGGATGGACGGACTGATTACGGTTGGATGGTTGAACGATTGGATGGATGAAATGACCAATGAACGTTTTGATCATCTGCGCTGATCCAAAGTTGTGGCTTTCCACTGAAAGTTTTCTACTGAACCTCAGTTTTTCACCTAAGATACGTTTTGCTACATAGTTCACGCGATGTTCTTACCTGCAGTGAAGGTGGACTCTCCGCGTACGACACCGATGGCCATCCCTGGGATATTGGCACAGCCCATGATGTCACCGGCAAACTTTTCAATGTCCCTGACCTCCCGGTCGCTGAAGTGATCATTGGTCAAAGTCACATCCACCAACAAGGTCAAGGTCAACAGCAACAGCTGAGCGCTGGACCATAAGAGGCGCCCCGAGGGTGAAGTTGGAACCATCATTGTTTTTCTGAGTTTGAAAATACCACCAAGAAATGTGTCTCTAGAAGGACTAGACAACGATGCTGAGAGATTTTTCTTTGCTATGTAGATGAACCCTGAGAGAAAAATTCACTTCCTTTGGAGACTCTCTTGATAGGTAAATTATACTGAATGTTCAAAGACGATCTCAGCGCATTCTTGGCCGATCTTGGCTGGCCTTCCTTGTGTGACTCTGTAGATTACATGAAAATGCAAAGTATAGTAATTTCATGATTTAATAATTTCGGAGTGGTTATTTAAATTGGCGGGAAAATCAGAATTAGCTACAGTTCTGCCATCATTTGGATATCTTTAAAACGTGTCACATGTTTCGCTCTCTTTCTCTCTCTCTCTCTCTTTCAGTCTCCCTTTATCTCCCTCCCCCTCTCTCTCTCAAGCCCTCTCTCTCTTTCAGTCTCCCTCTCCCTCTTTCAGTCTCCCTCACCTTCCTCCTCTCTCTCCTCTCTCTTTCAGTCTCCCTCTCCTCCCCCTCTCTCTCTCCCTCTCTCTCTTTCAGTCTCCCGCTCCTTCCCTCCCTCCTCCCTCTCTCTCTCTCTTTCAGTCTCTCTCTCTCTCTCTCCTGTACGCTTACATACATACATGCACAAGCAGACCTAGATATGCCATAATCACACAAACACAAAGTTGAAAAGTTATGACGTTCTTGTCGTAAATAGCCTTCCTGTAAAACACATGCCAGCCTTTCTTTAGCTCTTCCAACACTTCTGACAAATGAGACAAATGAATCCATTTTCTTATTCCAAACATTCTAGTTAGACTTTGAAAGGCGAGAGAAAAATTCAAGTTTAAAACTAGGGACTAATGTGAAGAACATTATCAAGCCTGGTGTAAGTGCAAATATCTTTGCCAGTACATAAATGAGTCTTAGTTTATTTACACTGTCCGTCTTAAAATGTCAGGGTACGGGTTTGTGTGCAATATGGCATCCCTGGAAACAACAGGAGTAAATCTGCAAGTCCATGAAGATAAAAGGAACTCTTCACAGTACTATACTGGGAGAGAGGGAAGGGGGGGGGGGCGAAAAAGAGGAGACATGAGATTAACCGAGAGAGGGGAGGATAGAGATAGGCAGATATAGACAGATAAACAGATAGGCAAAGACAGAGAGAGAGAGGTAGGTAGACAAGGAGATAGTATTTGTGTGTATTTGTGTGAGAGAGAAAGAGACAGACAGACAGACAGAGCGGGGCAAAAATTTGGTTGGAAATTCTTCAGACTCCAGCGAAACTTTCTCATATTCAAACTTGCATGGTTAATTCAGAAAGACACGGTAGAGTCAGCTTCCTCTTCAACCGCTCATCTCTCAGTACATGACTTCAATGTGAAACCGGAAATCTTTGCGCTTCGTCGAATCGGAAATCCTGTACAGCAAAGAGAAATCTAAAGTTAAAAACGTACGCTCTATTTGTACTAGAATAGTGTATGAAATGACTACATGTACAGCTAATATACTAACCCACTAGAATTCGAACGCTACCTAGATATGTGTGTTCTTTAACACTAAAAGTGTCAAGAGCCGAATGGTTAATTAAAGATTGGAATCCCCCTCCAGAAAAGCACTCAGTGTAAAGTAACACGATATGCGCATTAGGCGATCATCATAAAGGGTGGACATGAATACACGATCCACAGTTAGGCTGGGGATAAACGTGCAATCATGAAGACGTGATCCTGCAGTGGTAAACCATTCTGTCCCTGCTGCAGAGGCGGTTGCTCCCGCATGGATTTTACCAGCCACTCAAGACGTTGCTTCGGTAATTCAATGCCACTTGAGGCGCATCCATCTGTGGTCAATTCCAACCGACACAAACCTACATGGATAGTTAACACTTGACTGTGACACAGTTTTAGAGTTACAATACAAGAAAGAGAGAAGGAAGAAATCGGCCGGGGGGGGGGGGCGGGAGGAGGCGCCGTTGTCGAGGGGTTAAGCATCTGCCTTTCGTTGAAAATGTCACAGGTTCGAATCTACGGGAGGGGTGGGAATGATTAAGATCTGCTTTTTTCAGTGACTAAGCGATTCCTTAACTTCTTGCAGAAGGTCTAATGTATAAACGTTAAAAAACTCTTGGCAATAAAGAACGGATGGACAGTAAGCGAGACGCAGATGCCCCGGCAACATTTCAAAAATACGCCAAATTCCTTCTGACCAAATTGGGCACGCACTTAAAGCCGACATAATCCTACGTTTTGAACTGAATGCTGCATAATTATATGACACACATATGATATTAAAAACCACAGGTGAGGAGCCAAAGTATAGTGATAGAGCAGTCATTCTGATGCAGACAAGTATGTAAAACTAATAATAGCGCTGGTGTAACAGTCTACTGGAAAATCCCACGATGATCGATATCCTTCAAATTTTATATATGTTACGGTCTGCTCTTTTTTATTCACACACATATTCCGCTTTAGACAAAGCCCACAGTTAGACGGCGGAGACATCAAACAGGCATTAGTTCCTTTCTCTCCCTCTCTTTCTCTCTCTCTCTCTCTCTCATGTCTGTTCGTCTATCTTTCCATCCCTTGCCTGTTTACTTTTTAGTCTGCCTGTTTTATTTGCACGCACATTTCCCTACAGACAAAGTGCATAATCAGATAGTGCGTTATTGTCAGAACTGGCAAACCTATTTTCTGTTTTGTCTCCCATGTCTGTCTGTCTGCCCACTGCTCAGTCTGGCTGCTTGCCAAGGAGATTCCGTCTCTCATTCTGTTATTAAGTTTATGACTGTCTGCTGCTGTCAATCCGAGGATATCTGTCTGCCTGTCTATCAGTCTGTCTGTCAGTCTGCCTCTTTATTATTTATTTGTCTGTCTATCTGCTCCAAGGCTGTCTGTCCATCTGTCACTTTTATCTGACTGTCTGTTTATCTGTCTGTTTGTCCATCTGACTGTCTCCCTGTTTTTCTGTCTGTCTGTTTGTCCAGTTGTCTTTCCGTCTGTCTATACCTATCTTGGATAACTTTATTTCAGATATATCGATAACAACATGACGTCAGTTTCATTCACAAACGCTACATTTCACTACATGCTGATTTTTCGACCACCTGCGCTCTTTGGACAACGAAAACTGATTTCTTTTACTTCAGGTGAAGCGGATAAACAGCGCCTTAGTCTTGTGGCCCCATGTGTTTTTTCTGCTTACGACACGACACAATCCCAGTCTATCTCCACCTCAATACGGACTGAGTAACTCTTTCAGTCTGGACCATAGACCTACTCTATTTTAAGTACGTTTATTGTCTGGACTGGCTCTGTCTTGAGTAATCCCCCAATGTCTCCAGGAACTCCGATACTTTCTGTTACATTACCAGTGTCACACAATACACAGCGAGACAGACAGACAGTCGCACCAGCAAAGGGCAGTGACGATACAGGCGAACCATAACAGAAGGCAAGAACTCTAGCCAGTTTCTGACACTGGTGTTCAGGTTCAATAAAACCGTCGGCACCGAACCCATTGTAACTCAATCTACCATCCTGCCATTCGTATACACTAGCCCAAGAATCTCTAATTTTCTCCCTGAATTACTATGTTACAGTCATTCCAAACACTTAATATGTTGTTGGATAGAACACATTTATGATTTCGTGTTTCTGTTTTCATGAGATGCATTGATTAACCCATGACGTGGCCAAAATCCGATCTGTTTGAAGACTCATTCACTAAACATTTTTTGTTTTCAGATGAATAACTTTCTAAATAATCTGCAATACATTACCAAGGTGCTCATCTAATAAAGCCGTCAGTCATAAACATCCATTTCTTGAACAGAACAAATACCATTGCAGTAACACAGGGCTTCTATCAACTTCCTTCTTCAAATTTTAAAGTTAAAACATAATGATAAGACGAAAAATGGATCTTCTACAGGAGAAACATACAAGAATGCTTTAAAGGAAAAAAATACTGATGGGAGGAAATTGTAAAATATTTCCAAGATGTGGTGGAGTGAAAGTCTTTATTCTGAGATCTCAATCTTCGAAAGGTTTACTGGTGAAACATCTTAGTGAGCTGATAAATACAGAAACTGAAATGTATTATTGAATATCAAACGACTAGTAAAAGATATGACACACAATGTGTTTGATTTTTGTTTGTTTGTTTGTTTTTTAGCTAATATCTAGATTGGAAAATGGCATTTATTATAAAGTAGGACATAGTTATGTCTAACAATTATTCCTCCATCCATCGAAAACCAATCACGCAGTCATTTCTCAGTCGACAGTCTTTGAATAGTTGCACTGCTCTATCATTTTCAAGCCCAACATGTCACAATACACGGCACCCATAAGTCCATGAAGTCAGATTGTGGGCAGGTGACTTTGCACGGTGCTGCAGCAGCAGTAGGCCTACCTAACATAATCATAATAATATGGCACATAATATTGGTCACACGGGCAAGCCACTGCATCTGGTACTGAGAACTAGCGATGATTCACATTGATGCAGTATCACCACTGTGGGACACATGACTGTCTCATTCGTCACCAAACAGTTCGCTGAGGCTGACACAGGGAGAAAATTGTATTCTAATGCTGCTGCTATGATATATATAGCTATCCTCAGCTGCCAGGACATTTCGACCAGATAGTTTGTGTGATATGAAACTCATTTTTACTGATATTCACATTGTTACTATTAACATATTTGCTTTTGAATTTGTTTACCCATAATCATATTGTTTGGGGAGACACGTACGAGGGAAATTGAGAGACAGACAATGAAACAGATTCACAGAGGAGAAGTGGAGAGAGAGAGAGAGATGTTTGTAGTTTACACTATGAATAATGTATGTGTGTGTGTGTGTGTGTGTTTCTAAATGCACATTTCACACCAAACATTATTACTGCTTCAAGGGACAGACAGACCGAATCAAACATGACGACGTTATATCTTAGTACATGTATCTTACCTCACAATTAACCCAGAAACACTCTGGTCGCCAGGCAAAAAAAGTTCAACTTCACCGAGTCTTTAACCCAGAGAAATGCTTTTGTTGCTCCGTTACACAGTATTTATGGCACGTCCTGGATCAAACCAATTTCTATCTTTGTAAAGATCCTCAGATTACTCATCCCATTAGACAAAAATCACGCACATTGCTCTCCGGTTTACAGCACTGAAATGTCAGAGCAATAACAAAATCAACTCACATTAAGTTTAGTAACCTCTCTCAACATAGGACCAGCCTTAATGAGCCATAGAACAGTGTAGGAGCACATCTTACTCATGCGGGCAATGTTGTCAGGCATATCACATGTATTATGAAGTACCCACTGAATTGGATGATCTCAGGGGTTGAAAATAATGACTGCTGCTTTCAAATATAAATATACTTTTGTTGTTGTTGTTTTTCAAACCTATTTCAACTAATACCTGAACAAGTCCTATGGAACCATACGACGAAAATGGGTCCTTTACTCATACAGACAATGGTCTCAAGTACATGCATATTACGAAGCATTCACCCACTAAATTGGCACACAAAAAAAGGTGAACTCTGGGATTGAAAGTAATAGCTGCTGTTCGAAAAAATAACAGGTGATTTTTTTTTTTTTATTGTAGTTCTTTTAAACTAAGGCGTGGACAAGCCTAACTGGACCCTATGTAGAAGGGATGTAGCTCACTTGGAGCAAACTAGCATACGTATTAGGAAGCATCCAATAACTGTATTGGAAGAAACAATGAATCCTATAGAACCCTACAGTTATTTAAAAAAAGAAAGAAAGAAAGAAAGAAAGAAAGCGCTGTTTGGTAATTTCTCTCACTTCAGAGAGACCAGGCCAGAGAGAAAAAGGGTGTCTTTATCACTGGAAAGTTCATCATACTTGAATGTATGATACACACCCACTAAATTGGAACAAAACGCATGGGCTCACATAACTGAAGGATTATGTCAACGCTGTGAAAAATAGATATGTTTTTCAGTGACCTCACTCAGCTTACATATTACATGCATGCCAGCCTTGATGAGCCCTGGGAAAATGATCTGTCACTCACAGGAACAGTTCGTTTATATAGATCTACATGAGTTTTCATTTTTTTTTATCTTTCGCTTACGAGCCATAACTTTATGTTAGACATTGAAAACTGTCATTTTTAATTAATCCCTCCATAATAGGGCGACGTCCAATACGAGAAAGCTGGCATGATATTGCAATGATGTTATCCGTTGAGCATGGCCACTTGCATTCATGTGTGAAGAATTCGGTCAAAGAATGATCGGCTTGTCCGTATTGTTCGTTAAGTAGAGCTAACTAAAAGTTCTAGAAGTGGAAACGTCTGAGGCTTTCAGCGGTATTAGCAACTTGGCCAGTCTGCCTCTCTCTATATGGCGGGTACACTTTATACATAGTACGAGTAAGCACGGCTAGAATCTTAGATATAAGATATATATGGGGAGAGAGAAAGAGAGAGAGAGAGAGACCCACTGAACTAGAATGCAAATATACATTCAGCGAGAGAGCCCCACTGAACTAGAATGATACAATAACATAGACAAAGCTGGAGAGCATTACAAACAAAAAACAAGACTACACCCATAAACAGTTTAAAACGTAGGCGAGGCCAGGCGTAGTCCAAGGTCTGTGCCATGCCTAGCGTCAGCACTCGCAAAGACAAATAGCCGACACTTGAGTTTATCATTAGTAAAAAAAATGCCAAATACACACGGCCCGACCACCGGCCCCGTATGGCCGCTCACTGACGGCGGTCGCCGACGTCATAAACGGTATTGTATATTACTTTATTCTCGTGCCCTTGCTGTTCATTTGTTTGCTGTTGTGTCTGTTAGTCTGCTCCCCTCTCTGTACCTCCATTCCTCTCTTCTTCTTTCCCATCGGACTCCCTCCCTCCCCCCCCCCTTCCATAAAGGCCCGTCCATAAGATTTATTTGTATTGCGTTCCTGGGCGTCTTCTGCCCCCCCCCCCCCCCTTTCGTTTAATTAGCTATCTGAACAGAACATGCAATTGCGTAATATGATATTATTATTATTATATTGTTATATTATTATGATGATTATTTTTAAGACCGTCTTGATCATCATCACGCTTCTTCTTCTCCTTCTTTCTCTATGGTTATAAGTGTTATTATTATGGCTTTACGTTCTCCTTCTTCGTATCATCATCATCATCATCATCATCATTATCGGCAATGTTACACAAATGTTTTGACATAGAATGTTAACAGATAACTAAATCAATACACACAGAATAATAATTTTTTTTTTTTCAAAATGAGGAATTCATGCGATGGAATTGATAACATAGACGGAGTGCCACGTTTTCTTTTTTAACCCGCTTGACTCTCTCCATCAGGGCCACCATCATCATCGTCACCATTATTAATAATATTATTGTTATATAGTATTTTATTTCGTTCGTCCTCAAATCTTCTCTCCTATCTCGACTCAATCTCTCCCCCCACCCCCAACTCCTGGACTTTCCCCTCCTCTCTCCGCACCCTTTACTCACCCTCCCCCCCCCCTCCCCATACCAACTTCCCTCAACAATTCTGTTGCAGCCAACACGGAGCCACTACTAATCATATCTTATACCCAATGTCAGAAGGTCTCCGCAACGCCTCGATTTTACGCACTAAGATCGTGTATTATTATGTCAAATTATGCCCTTTTTGGTTGTTATTTTGTAGTTTTTGTTACCTTGTTATCATTCCTCTCCATATGATGTATTATGTATATTTGTGTTTATATCACATGTAAATATAATAATATTCTCACACAGAATCAGCCATCTTGGAAACCAAGGCTACCGTATACAAACAGAAAAGAGAACATTTAGTTTGCTCCACAAACATACTGTTTACAGAGTCAGGAGGAAAAGAAATGGGGATACCTCAATACTGACCACATCTGATAAAATCACATCCGTGGAAAGAAAGCAGAAAACAACAACATTAACACAACGCCGTAACAGGCAGGAGCACTGATAGCTATTAAATAAATATATCGATATCTCCATGGATCAGTATAACCCGTCTGCACTTGGCACTCAGTCCTTCTTTAACTCCACTGACAAAATGCTCAGACGTCTTGACCTGTCAACTGTAATCTGACAAGACCTTTTTCCCTGAAGAAAAAAGTCCACGTCGAGAAAATCCAGATTTTGGGGGTTGTTTGGGTTGGGTTTTTTTTTTTTTTTCGATCTCTCTTTGAATGCATGTGGAATAAAGTGACTTTTTAGAGAGTGAAGTTGATAATAGGTTGTCTTTTTTTTTTTTTTTTTCAGTCCAGAAATTTATATATGGGAAAGTGATTCTAGTATTGAAGTTTTTCAATTACGGCACATGAAGACGATTACGGCCACATTGCGCCCAATGCGGTAGTAATGACATTCAGGTTAAAGCCAGCCTATATCAAGATGTGTAATCAAGTTTCTAAAGAATGTAAATGATAATCAGTGGCTACCAAAAACAGAACAGGTGCAAATAGATGGAGAAATAATTAAACCTTGACGAAAAAGGCATTTTGTCAAAGGAAATTAGATTTTACGACGCCGTGTTTTTCGTTGTTTATTTTTTCAGTCACACGTGCGGAAAATGATGTTGTTTGTTAGTCCCGACAGAGTGCTCATCACGATTGGACCGCATAATCACATTACCATAACGGCAGTATTTGGCAATGGATCCAAGGGAAAATAAATATACGGAAGCAAAAATCATCTTTTGTATGTAAAGGCATGCGACGTTGTGTGTGCTATCTCTAGTTAATCATATGCAGGTTGACGAAAGCTTACAAACAACTGCACATTTACATGTTTATCGCCAAGGTCACCTGTAGTTTCTCAGACATTTGTTATGGCATTCAATTTTCACTCTATTAGATCCCAAGCAAACTGTAACATAAAATGACAGCAATGTGCTGGGGCAACGTAAAATTTTCACTTCCTTATCAACGAGACCAGTTGTGCTCACTGTATTATTAGTCTTCCTTAAAGTGTATGCTCTAAAGTCATTCTCATTTTTTTTTTTTTTAAACCTGAAGTCTTCGAACATAATAGTATGTCCCTCTCCCCGCCCTCCTCCCCTCAGCCGAATTATCTTAGTCGGTGGAACTTCAAGTCTTGTGATAGATATAACCTTTGTGTACTCCGCCAGGCATCATTCCATAATTAGCGTCATTGCTCTGAGATAATGGCATAAGTCAGACATATCAAAATACAACTAATGTCTCCTTGAATTCCTGAGTATGAGAGCATCAGATGATGTCAGTGAAAAAGAAATGCGACTATAAAAGTATGTATCAATTCAATAAAATCATAACGGCATAATTCATCAAAAGATTTGATACACATTTTTAAAAAATCTAGCTTAAAATTGCTGAAAATGATATTAAGCCAATATGGTAAGCAGTGACATATTATGTAATGATTATTTACCACACAAAAAAGTGCCCTATCATCACCTAGAACATCTGGTAACCGTATTGTTGATGCCATTGTGGGAGCACTTACCAACACAAAAATATATCGATGAAGTGGGTGCAAACGGAATGTAATATTTCTGAATTCTTAGATCACTGAAAGGATGTCCTATGTTCATAATTAATATTGCTGCTATCAAGAGCTACTCTATAATTATTAAATACTGCGCGATGGCTCGAATTCTACCGTGTGCTATGTCAGGAATCAAATCGCCAACTTTGGATTAAGGAATTGAATCTGTGCTGGGCTGTAGTAAGCCTAGACAAATATGTTCAAGAGTATGATCCGAGTCCAAAATGATACTATCTTTTCTAATCAATCATAATCACAGCCAGGTCATTTGCTACAGTTCAATTATTAAATTTTTTTTTTAGCAATATTGATGAGACCATTCTATACCTAGGTATCAAATATTATTATGTTACATTGGACTATATGTAGTCATACGCTTTTGCATAATAATGTAGTCATACACATTGCTTGACTTTCCCCTTGTCTCTTCAAAACTTTTTCATGCTGACAGTAGGTCATGTCTTGCAGTGATTGCACAAATATTTCAGTGTCAATATTCCCTGTATACACGTGGA
>JBCEWB010157475.1:0-10532 GCA_039654565.1 Peronia peronii
CTCATCACATTCGAAGTCCGATTTCTCGGTTCTCGCCCAACGACTTACGTCTCATTCCGACTGGCCGCGAGACATATTTAGCCCGATGAGCAGAGGCCCGTTTAAAAACCAAGATGAATACTGTGAAACGTCCCATCATCCTATTCATGAACAAAATCAGACTACCACTACTTTCTATTCCATGTTCAGTAGTTTATGCATATCTGAGCTCTGTTCGCGGGGAGAAGGCCGTGTAGAACATTTGCACACACAAAAAAAGCTATTGAGATAGTTTTCTGTTTGGCCTGATTTCTGTTTTTAATGAAGACGCTTCAGTACGATTACGGTAACACTGCACTCGATTCAGCAAAAGACGTTTACAATTTATTTCATTAATGAATCAACTTCCTGTTAAGTTTTCTCAATCTTGCCCAAAAACTTATTGGTATACCTACAGCACACTTTAAATCCATTGCAGTTTGTGTACATATTCTCAATTCAAAACAACTACAACACATCAGATCACAAGATCTGTGTAGCTCACCGACCGCTGACCTTTATTCGATATTATTCCGAACCTGCGGTTATGGCTCTGAATAGCAGTAAAATAATATTATCATTCTACACATAGATTTATGTCTAAATTGTCTGAACAAGATTGTAGATAGACTACGTGCATTTCAATGCAAAACCGCCCACCAGCTTTGCCACCCTCTTGGTCAAGCTGTCATTCGATCAATTGATGGGTATCACATGGGGAATCACATGTGAAGAACACTTAATTTACCCATTCATGACAACAACGACTACAAACAATAATGATAACGATGGTGACAATAGCAATAATAGTAAATAATAATAATAATGTAAAGGGAGAGTAAAGTATATATTTACCACAAACTAATGAAAAGCAAAGCTCCATTAAACCGAAACTCCCCTCTAGCTCCCTCCCCCCACAACACCCTCCCCCCCCCCTCCAACCCCCCTTCCCCCAAGATGAAGTCTTATCAAAATGATCTGTAGATAAATTGTTTATCAAATTGAGATAATGCCATAATTGAGAACGATATTATATACATTTCCATATGATGAACAAAGTTTTGAGCTAGCTTAACATCACAAATTGAAGAGAAGGCTGGTGATCCCTTACCATCTCCTAAAACTACGAGAAAAATCGGCCAAAAAAAACAAACAAACAAAACAAAACCAAAAACAGTTCAGCGTATAAATTTACATGTCTTCCTCATAACATCCTGATATAGTTATAATCTGCCAATAATGGCAGTCCTTTCTTATTCAGACATGAATGTTATTTCAATATCTGCATTACAAAACACATCGATATGAGACAACTTTCAGCATATCAACTCCCGATTTCTCTGTTCATGTCCGCCTAGCAACGGCTCGTTCTGACTGACCACGAGACATATTTGTAAACAGATTCAGGGAAAATAGTCGTATACTTTTGCTAGTGTTAATTGTTAATTAATGTTTCAAATGTGTGATATTCGGCAGCTTTGTTTTATTGGTAATCTTTGCGATTCGGAAATGTTAGAAGCATGTGTCAAGATTTCTGTTTCTGTTGTAAAAGGTAACGTAAGATAAGATAGATAAGGTAAACTTTACAGTTGATGGGACACTGTATACATACACGATACATTCACACCCAGGAATGTAGACAAAAACATCACGAATAACATCAGAACAAGGCCGACTACAGAAACATTGCCTGAAAGTGATAAATGTATTTTTCTATATCTCTTTGTATTGCTTAAGTAATAATAACTTTACAAGACATACGTCTATGACTGTGTGTCAGCCCAGCATATTCACTTTGTAAACAATTTGTATTGAGTTACAAGGCCTTGTGACTACCAGGACTGGCATCACTGCAATGGCTGAGGTAGGATGAAATCAATGGGCAATGACCTGGTAAGTGTTCCCTATCGCCTGTAAGTTTCAGGTTCATCCCCCTTCTATATTCCGAACTTGTGTCTTTGAACTCCAGGCACCGAATTCAAGTTTAATTGCAGATTAACTTGAAATCATATTTTGATGAATCCAAAAAATATCTAGATATCTTCCAGCATGAAAATTCTCCCGTGTTAACCATTATTAATGGCCACCACGATCAGGACAAAATAATGTATATTAAGCCAGTGCCACAAGGATACTGTGAAGAATGCCAACATTTTTGCCAATGGTCTTTCTCTGCACAGTGCACACCGATGGGAGAGAGTCATACTTTTCACATTTTAAATAATTTATTAACAATTTAGTGAACGATTTCTTATAAGGAGCTTTACATCAGCCCTTTATTTGATAAATAACTAGCTATTTTTTTCTCTCGTAAGACAAATATGATTTGGAAATACTTGGTTTCTTTCGAATGAGCACCGATGACAATGTCATGCACAATATTTGCTCAGTGTGAGATATGGCGGTTACATGGAGAAATTTCCCCTTCAATCGATAGGAGAACCATCTGCTCCGCAATTCAGGGTCTTGATAAAGTACTACCTGCTTCTTCCACCCTACTCTTGACGTGACTCTGCACTAAATCGCCGAGTGGTCATTCTTGTGCCAGCAAACACTGGCGATCCTCCATGATAATTTGACTTCGCAAATATTATAATAATTTTCCTATAAACATTATAAGATTTACAGGCGAGTCAAAGTGATGTTGAGTAACATTTGGAAATGTCAGTGTTACGGCCGCAGTAATTGCCATGGCAAGACCATCCAAAGACACTGCCGAAAACTTTATAAAAAGGTTTAAGTTATTTTGTAGTAACAGTTTTCACTAGACATGACCATAACCTGATTTATAATCGCCTCAATTTTTATTTCTATTGATCGCTAGGTTCAGAAGTGATCCATTCACAGCCAGTGACCTCAGCCAACATTTTGAACAGTTTATGTCCGAAATCAGTATCATTGCAAGAATAAAGCAATAATATACCTGAAAATAAATAAGGTATGCTCTCTGCTTTGTTCCTATATATAAGAAGCCTACACAGTCATTAAATTGATACAGTTATTCATGCACAGTCATGGACATAATGCTTTCAAATCACAGATCTCACACAAGGCTCAAGCTAGGCCATTTGTTAGATTATAAAATTGCATTGCCATTGCATACTCACGATTATACATCATATATGGATGTTTTGTTCAACAGCTTGAGGCCAAATCAAATCAATACCGAGTTCAAAACGATACAGTAGACACGCTTCATAAACAATCCATCATAGAAAGTGATGTCAGCTTGAGAATGCATGACTCTGTGAAACTAGGACACATCTGCCTGTACGATAAACATTCTTGAGGCTAGGAAGTACAGCAGTCTGGTCTGCAGGTACGTCTGGGTACGTTCAGAACGTACAAACAAAAGAAGTCGTTATCTAATTTCCAAACAGATGTATGATGCAATTTTAGATTGGCAAAATGCATAAAACTTTGTAAAACATTATCTTGATGATGTACGGGAAGGCCTTGTTGGGACATCTCCGTATGATAACAACAAAGAAAAAATTAATTGTCTGTTTTACGTAGTGAAAAACATAATTGAGAAAAACTAGAAATTTGAAGTGGAGGACACAAAACATCGTCTGCAGAGCAATCATTACCCTTAGAGGATTAAACTGAGACTAGTCCCACCGGTTACGTATTCTATAAATTTCCCCAATCTTTCAGCCTAACAGTATACGCTCACTGTAACACAACATTATGTGAGAAGAAACAATACATTCGAGCTAAATAGTAACTATAATCACGTGCACACCAGCTCCATCTGAAGAGAAAAAGAAGACATTCACCGTGGGAAACGGTGACAAACATGTTGATTAGGAAATCATTATTTTCAAGGACTAGGCTATTGCTACAAGGTGGTCACAACAAGGCCTATGCATATAATATTGAGTATCACACCCATGCTTTTCTTAATGTAAGTCCCCGGTCAAAGGTCAAGTGTAGGTGTCGGTTTTTTTTTTTTTTGTCGTTTTTGGTCACAATTGGTTTTTGGTCAAGGCCATAACCGATAACCAAAATCTATGTAACGTCACACACAAGGAAGAAAACATTTAACCGATAGAATAATCGATCATCGTCGGTCATGGAGTCGATTACGCGGTTAACCGTCCGTCACAAAAAGTGTCGGTCATGCACAGGCCTGCCTAGATCTAGAATCGACATGGTTTAATCCAATGTTCCGAATCAAAGCAAACGATGGAATTTGAATGCTCGAAAAGAAAACTTGGTCGCAGTAGACCACAGAATCTAGTTTGACTACCTGGTCGCAATAGTCAGTGTATTTAAAAGAAAACACGCCCATATGAAAAATGCATCGCTCTGAAACAACATCCCTAACTTTTATGCTGTCGACCTCATCTAATAGCCTGCATTAATTATAAAGTTTGCTTGAACATAATACCAGAGCTTTCTACTACATTATTATTATGTGATATTTAATTCCAAGATGGGATCTTTCCCACCCATATTCGCAGTTATTCACTGATAGACTATGCGCACTTAAAAATTGTTACTAAATACACTAACATACTTACAAAAACGCAATTTTCATCACTTCAATTAAATTTTAAAATTAAAAACAAAAAATAAATAAATAAAACTGTTATATCACTTTGTTCCCTAACCATTAAATTTCATTTCGATTATCACGTATTGAACCTCAATCGCACAACAAGAACCCGCTGTTGCTGTTGTTGAAATTGAAGTTTTCAGGAAAAAAAAAGATCTTTTGTCACAGTATACGTAGTTCAGACCTGTAGTGATTCCATGTCCAGCAAAGTCTGAGACAGCCCAAATCTAATTACTCAGACCAATGAGTTTCTTGTCTTGCGTTGAGACTGTCTGTGGTCACTATTTTGGTCACTATGAGCCTTTTCCGGAGCTTGGTGGAGAGGTACAGATCTCATTATTCATAGCCAAACCGAAATGACAAGAACAAACGTGAGTTATTTCTTCTTTACACTGTTTCTTCAACAACCTTTGTGTCTGGTAAAGGGAAGTAATAGCGCTGGTCAAAATAATTCCCATTGGCTCAGTGAAGTAAAAAATGAAAAAAGAAAATTTAAATATACTGATGATGTAATGTCTTTGTTGACAGTTGGGTATTTCTGAAACCTCTGAGAACTCGTGAAAGACAAAAAGCTGAAAAGTAAAGGGGAGTGCATGATCATGTAGCGGCGTCGGTCGTGCAAGAGACTAAAAATGAATGCATGCATTCGGATTATGGACAGATGCGTTTACGGATGGATAGACGGAGGGATTCTGGAAAGGAGCTAATCAATGGATGGGTGATAGACTGAAGGGTGTTTGGGTGGATGGGTGGACGGGTAGATGGATGGACAGATGAATGATTGGTTGGATTAATGGATGGGTAGATGGATGGATAGATAGATGGATAGATGAATGGATGGATCAGTGGATGGATCAATGGATGAATAAAATGTTAATGATAGAGAAAGGCTTGAGTTTCCTTATTCCACAGGATTTCTTATTAAATTGTTGAGAGTAGCGTATAGTTGTCTTTCTTTGCTCGTGACATGTTGAGCATTTCAATGAAAAATGAGTTGAGAAGGAAAGTAGAAAAGATCTAAGGAGCTGTGATCCTGTCTTACTGGTGTTCGATATAAAAAAAAATGTAGCTAGAGGCATAAATGAGAAACAAAAGAGCCAGAAGCTAAAAATGTGGTAAATCAATCATTAGATATCTGCACTGTGGGAGCAGGAGCGGACAGCAAACTCAAGTATACATTTGCCTCAACAATGCCAGTGCAGAGTTAAGACTGTCTCAATCGTTTGCATCAACGAAAAGACCGGAATACTACTAATGAATCAATCAGAATATATATCTGCTGCGATAACATTTTCTTTTAGAGATCACACTCGTTCTCATTATATTAGTCCACCAGTTTGGAAATTGGAGCAGAGCGACACATTTTGAGCTCGTATTGAATCATTATGAGGGCCCTTCTTCTTTCTTTTCTCTTCAGCGATTATTTAAAGATGATCACAGGGCTGGGCACGGTCTACTGCTTGACACGAACTCGGTGCGTTTCTTCTCCTGCTAGTTGTTAGTTTCGACGGTAAGCTCAAGTTCCTGACTCTTTTTCGTAAAATATTTTTTGCAGATGTGCATGTTTTGAAGTGGGTTTACTATATTGATTGTAACCTCGCAATCCCCGATCTGTCTTCTTGCCTCCTTGGTCACTGGATAGGTTAAATAACGGCCGTGTTTGACGTGTAAAGATAAGACCTAAGGTTTGTAGACAAATACATGGAGGACACGCAAGTTTGCGGTAAGATCATCCTCAGGTAACAAACGGTTGCTTCTAATTGCTGAACGCTTACGTGCCATCGCTAGACTACCCGTAAGGGTTCGCCTTACACGTCACACTCAGCCCCTATTAACTTTCACTCTGATTCTGCTGCCACTACTCGTTTCTTCTCTCACAAGTTGCTCATTAGATATTCGCATACTACGTACCATTATCTGTCCTCTCCTGTGATTTACATGCCGAGGCGGTCTCTTTTCAACGACTAATAAACGGTTATGTCCAAACAAAAAACGAAATAAAGAATTTTTTAAATATTATTTTACATACACGGTTTTTATTGTTTCTCCATGCATTCAGATTTAATTTTCCAGAATATTACAAGCCAACCCACGGGTTAATTTTCTTCATATAACTGTATTCAATGTATAATTTATTCGCTTAGTGTTAAAAGAAATCCAAAAATCAAATCTCAATTGTTTTCATAACGAAGAGTTCGGGGAAAAGGCGTTTTGTTAAAATAGTTTCAATTCCCTACGGATCCCGCCAGTGGATCCGCCTCTGCCCAAAGAAGAAACTCCAGCCAAGAAGACTAGGGTGTGCAGAAAGGTCGAGATCCCAGCCAGGGAATTTTCAGGTGTGACAAATTACTTCACGTCACAACATCCTGCTAGAATAAGGACAGGCTATCTCTGGAGAAAGCAATATCCTGAATTCATAATGAAAGGCCCAACTCGGACCAGTTTTCTCTCCTCAAACTGTGGATGAAATGACTTGCACAGCACATATACCTAAGTTAGTTAGATAAAGCTCGGAATGTCGTGAACAATCAATGGCCAAGAGAGAACAGAATATCCTTAAATGAAAGATCTTTCGTGTTCACTTGAGTCAAAAGCCATTATATTCTCAACATGAAGATTTTCTTCTTTCTCTTTCCCTCGCACACGCCCTCTCTTCTCTCTCATGCTTCTCATGGTTAGTGGTACGTATCTATATATTTCAGCTTCAGTAATAAAATTCTCATTTTTGAAAAGTTAGACACTACGCAAAAACAACCCTAACAAACGAGCACATGACCTAACTTTCGTTTGACATAGATAAAATGAGTCAGTGCAAATTTGCAGAAAGAGCTCACATGCATGTAAAATAAGCCTCACTTTTTGATATCAGATTGAAAAACAAACCAAACAAAACAAAACAGATAATCTCACAAGATGAGAGCTATCTAAATCAAGACTAAACCACATCAAAAATCATATAACAGATCATCCACATTGAACATAACAGTTGGTAATTATTTAGTGGTTAAACGATCTATTTACGACTTATATGGATCCTTATTCGACTGATTTGTCCTCTATATTACACGCCAACATTAGCGTTTAGATATGTCATTTAACAGTGATTCGCTACTTCTTATAGCTTTTAAGACTGTCTTGCCTGAAGCTTTCAAATTTGTCCAAGACATTTTCAGCATATAATATCTGAAATTGCAGCAATTTTCCTAGAGCTTGCCGTGTCTATGATGCTGTTCGACACACTTTACTTTAAGCACTTGAAACGATGTTAATTTTACATGAATACTAGATCTATGTCTCATCAACTGTGAAAGGAACCTTCAGAATGGATAAAGTTTATTTTATCTTGTCGTCTTATCTTATCTTATCTATCTACCCTATTATCTTATCTTATTTTAAAAACCAAGATGATTAAAAGAGAAGACTTAGAGAGAAGTCAGACCATCTGATAATAGTCAGAATGAAGCAAACTAATGAAACAGAATAACAAAAGTCTCCAGCATATAAAAGCCGGTTGTCATCACAATGGTATTCTCTATCTGTAAAAAACGAAAACATCGTTTGTTGTTACCACATATAATTTGTTATTCATAATTAGGGTCGTTCATGGAAAGGGATAACCGAGGTATTGTTATTACGAGACATCCAAACGAAAAAAAAAAAAAAACTCCAAAAGATTTATCTGGAAAAAAAAAAAAAATCAGTGGCCTGAATACAACGAAAGACTGTATCATAAATTTCAAAATGATAATAATTATAAAGCCTCTACCACGTTCTTACAAAATACATGTGCATGGTGTAGCAGTATCTGTTTGGATTAGATGTTTGCTTTTCCTTCCTAATTAATTATATGGAAACTGACTGACGAGGCCATAATGACAAGGTTCACCAGCCGAAACTGACGTGAAAAGACATTTTTGGCCCTTCCAAGATTGAGTGGCATCGTAAGTAAAAATACATCTGAGGAGAAGCAACGATGAGGCTGGGAGAAGAAAAGGTGGACTGACAACATCCGGGATTTAACCAAGAAAATATTAACATTTGCAGAGATCGAAATCGTAACTCACATCAGCACTGAATAGAGAAGAATAGTGCACAGCTCATCAGAAAACTCCCCAATGACTGCGGATGGAGTTAAAGTTTGAGGTGAAGATGAAGATGAATTAATCTACTGACGCCCAAATAGCCGAACTCAAACTGTCTTAATCCGAGTCTAATCTACCTGGTTAATATATCATTGATTTTCTGAGCTTCCTGAGCCTGATCTCTGGTGACACCTGCTCCTGTCATTAGTGTAAGTCACCCACTTTCAGGGAATACTGAAGAACAGCTTCAATTAAGAGAATCCCAAGTTTTTTTGTTCTTTCTTTCTTTTACTTTCCTTCTTTCCTTCCTTCTTTCGTTCTCTGTCTTTTTTCTTTCTTCTTTTCATTCTTTCTCTCTTTCTTTCCTCCGTTCTTTCTTTCTTCCTTTCCTTCTTCCTTTCCTTCTTTCTTTCGTTCTGTCTGTCTTCTTTTTTCTTTTCTTCTTTCTTTCTTCCTTTCTTTTCAAATACTGTTCGTGTTTGAGGGAGTGTCTGTGCTTCCCGTCTGATGTTGGACAGAAAGAATGATACTTTTCTTAGCTCAACAAATCCCAACATCAAGCATCCTCTGTGTATTGAGGATACAGAGAGGGTGGTTATAGTGCTTCGGTGAAAGTACGTTCATATATAAATAATGACTCTTGAACTTGGGGAATGAATATTTCAAAGTTATCTGTTACCGCTCTCCAGTGTGTTTCACTTATATGTTTTCTTTTTAATCTGCACACTTGAAAAGAGTTACATCTGTTTTCTCCAAGATGTTTAACTAAATACAAGAATCTTCAGCCTACCGGCTGCATTTCTGAAAGTGTCTTTTGAAATGGGACCCGCCAAAATTTATAGGTTTGCTAATGCACCCTTTAGGTCATTTGAAATCTCCGTCCTCCATTACCGAAGTTACAGCGAGTCAGATTGATAAGAAGTAACATAAGAGACAAAAGAAAAAAAATCAGGAAGAGATCATATTATTCAGAGTCTGATTAGTGAAAAATTATTTTCCTCATTATGATTACAGCTTGCTCCGTGTTTTTTTTTAAATTGATTTCATTTTATTTTATTAATTTCATTAATATGTATTTCTGTCCTAAGATATAGAAGACTATTCCAACCGCGTCTTTCTGGGTTAAGACTTTGTGGTCCTCGAACTGAAAAGTCTGGTAACCCCTGACCTGTTATTATTTCACGTAAATAATGATTACCTGTTGAATTACTGGATCCACAACAGTCATAGGTGTCCACTGAAGCATAATACTTGTTATTGAGCGTTGATTACCCCACCATTGCTCACCCTACAATGTTTTGTGGCGTTCAATGAATCCGAATGAACCAGCTGGTGTTTCGCACAGGATATAAGAAGATAAGGGACATATTGCCATAACTTATCTTGGCTACTGATAATTCTTTTCTCTCTGCCTGGCTGTGGCTTGAGTGTTGTAGTGCCTTGTCACAGGAAAGCATTATCTCCAAACGGGTATGTTATAATTATGTTATCCTGCTTCTGATGTTCATCTTTGATCTCTTTTTCTCAATCTCCCTTGCCTATATCAAAGGTTTTTCAAAACATAAGCAGAGAAAATGGGTTGGAAAACGTAAATTGTGTGGAAAAAAAGAGGAGAAAAAAGAGAAGAGGCAGACATAGAACAACATTACGTATTATATTGACAGCTTGACTAGATATACAGCCAATGACACAGTCCGCACTACTGAGCTGATAAGAAGGCGTTAAACTCGTCGACGTCTGCTCCAGATCGGACACCGAAAGAGATAAAAATGGATAGCTAGCTAGCTAGCTAGCTAGATAGATAGATAGATAGATAGATAGATAGATAGATGGATGGATGGATGGATGGATGGATGGATGGATGGATGGAT
>JBCEWB010157486.1:0-10532 GCA_039654565.1 Peronia peronii
CACACACACACACACACACACACACACACACACACACACACACACACACACACACACACACACACACACACGCAGAAGCCCATGTTGGTCCAACCTTGTCGTCAGGGGTCGAGGTTAGGCCAAAGGAAACAACGCCACTCCCTCCCTCCCGCCTTTTTTGTGTTTCTCCGTGAATCTCCAATATTACTGTTTTGTCAATCTGTTTGGCGTTATGTCAAGCACTTTTGGAGATTATATTTCTTTCTAGAACCCATTCGAAGGAGAGAGAGAGAGAGAGAGGTGAGAGGAGAGGCCGGGAGAGGAGGAGCTAAGTAAAAGCAAAGAGAGAGAGAGAGAGAGAAAGGACAGAGAATAGGAGGATTCAGGAAGGCAGGAATAGACAGACAGGTTTTTATTTATATACAAATTTAAGTACACGTCTTTCAAAGTAGGATTAGGGTTGGGATTTATAAAGGTCGTTCACTGTAGTGGCCGTATAAGGTACCTTTTAATGAAAGAAACCCGGTTCCATGACCTACACACCATTGTCTGTAACATTTATATTAAACACGATCTACTTGTGCTTGTAATAATTGTAAATATAAGGCGGAAAGTGAAATGCGTCTGCAAGTTTTAGTTACAGTTAGATACGACTTGGTTAACAATTCGAAATATTCTGATTTGTTCCTGTGTCCATCGTTCTGCATAGGTCCATTCTCTGGACAGTCCTCCGCCGGGGTCCCAGGGTGAATAAATTGGTTCACTGCTCCAGCTTGTAGGTGGGAAAGCCCGCCATCGGTGGAAGTCTCCCATGGAATGCCATCCTCAAGTTCCAAGGATGACATCTCTTCTCTCTCCTTGCTCCTGTCTTCTGTACCGCCCTCTTTCCTCTTTTCTTCTATATACGTGATCAGCCTTTTTGACGCGTAACATATCTATCCGTGTTTGGGACAATATAGCCGTGGTCATGCTAATTTTTTTCAAGAGCCCCAAATCATTGTTAGTATATTTTGATACTACTGCAAACTCTACTCTACTGCCAGACAGGATTTATTGACAATTCTGTTGTCCAACCTACAGTGACTGACAGTCGGCCATCGATTTCGTGGTTTACCCGAGAAAGAGGAGGCAGGGGCTTATCTATGTAACAGACTTGCTTCTTACAGGATGAACCAAATGAAGACCTGAGAGAGCACAAAGTAAATGGCAGCAATGTCAGCAGGCCTGATATTTACAGGGACACATTGACCTATTCCTGTCCCTGTCACCACTAAGTCTTCCAAAATAGAACCCAATGTATAGTCACTCACTCTCATTCCATGAGTACTGCTGTCCTAAACAACTACGTTTACAACAGGTCTTCAACATTTTTTCCTACGATACGTTTGCTTTTTCCGCTTTACATCGCTGAGCGTCCAGGGAAATGAAGTTGGCTTTCTTGGCCCAGGTGTGTCGGTTCGCCAACAGACACTTTGTTTCTTAGAAGTACTTCTTTTCCTCAGCCCAACCATTTTTGTCTCTTAACTAAACTTAAGAGATCCAATAGTGAAATGCAACAACCACGCCAGTACTGATGTTTAGGGGGTCACACTGACCCATTCCTGGACCGGCCATTATAAACCTGTCGAATGGCACAGGTTACTACTGTACTCTCACTGCATCAGCACAGCTATTCCAGGCAAGGTTAAGCCTCATCAAAGCTGGTCTTTAATTCTCCGGGATATCTGACGATACTCTTTGTATGTCCGTACTTGTGATGTTGAGCGTCCAAGAACATGAAGCTGGCTTTCTTGAGTTGTATGTATGAGGCTGCTGTGACAGATAGTTGGTTCCTTTTCAGTACTTTCTTCACTCCGCCCACCTGCTCTTTCCTCAACCAATCGTAAGAGAGTGAACAGGAAATTGTACCAAACACAATAGTCCTGATGTTTACCAAGTTACACTGACCTACTACTACACCTGCCAGCAATAACTCTTCTTGTTGCTACCGTAGTGAATCACTAGCTCTCATTACATGAGAACTGTTCTAGATAACATCACCAACTGCGGTTCTGTAGGATTGTTCAGTACAGCCTGCGATACTGAGACTCCATTAATCTGAAGAACGGTCTTTCTCATCAAAATTTCCAGCGCCACCCCGCCAAAGTGATATATTTTCAGTCAGAGAAACGGAAAGATTTCCCAAGTAAATCACACCAACCTATTTTTCTGTTCCTTACATAATTGGGTTACTTTGAAATTTTCGATTGCTTCGTGTGTGGAGTAGTGGAGGTTTTTTTTTTTCTTTTTTTTTTTTTTTCATCAGTCACGGGATAGAAAAGGCGGAACTGCAATAAATCAGCTTTCTCCAGCAATCAGCAATACTGAAAAGCTGATGGTTGTGGACTTGTATTTGGACGAGATGCTCTAGATACACTGAAAACCTCCCAGTTCTGAGTGCCTGGTATGTTTCTCGCTTTCAGTTTGTAGCGATTCCGATATTCACAGAAACAGGACAATTAGCCTAGGAGTAAAAATATTTACAAGAAAAACAAACTCCCGGCAGCAAAATGCCCATCTCGACCATCAAAGACGAAATGCACAGGCTAAGTAATCAAACTATCTTTGGAGATGGCTTATTTGTGTATACTATTCAGAGTCATTTAATGTAATAAATAAATAAACAAACAAACGATAAGGCGTTCTCTTACAGCTTTTAAACAAATCTTTAGCTCTGCATTTGAACATTCAGTAAAACTATTGCTGATCTTGGGTTATAGTTCTGTAGTTATTTAAATAAACAGACAGCGAATGCTGTGCAGTTTTTTCAAAAACTTCTCTCGTAAATCATGGACTTTTGAGACGAACACAGAATTTCTGACAGCTATCGAACGCTACGAACACACACACAGAAAATCTAGAGTTGTGATTACTTATGGTTTGTAATTATCAGATAGCTATTGCGGAGCATTTACTTCAAAACAGTGTTTGTCTACATGATAATGATCTTGCATTTCCACATATAAATTGCAGTTACTTGTTTTTAGGTATAAATTTAAAATATACACGACATCTTCTGACTATCAACATTTTTTTTTCGTTCTAAAGACAACCTGCAAACGTTTTTTTTTTTTTTTTATGGCACACGTTCACAAACACGGCCAACTTTACAGGCTGAAACACATCACGATTGTACTGACCATGAACATTTTGCAGAAAAAATGAAAACTTGCTATGTTGATCACTAAAACAGAGAACAGATCCAATCTCTCAAGATGTAAACCATAAAAAACATTTTTGGAAAAGACAAATCACAAGCGAATATATAACCCTTTCATTGCATTGATCCTTGAAAGTTCTATTACACTATAAATTAAGTGTCGAAAACCAACAATATCGCATATATCTTTGGTGGAATTTTGTTTTTGTTGCTGCTGTTGCTGTTAGTTGGTAGGGCGAAAATAGCACCCACAGATAATCACATTTCACACTAGAAACGGCTTCCCACAGTCTTTCTATACTGAGATGGTTACGATTTGATTGTCTCGGCCATTATGAATGTCAATGGACCCAGCGTAAGACAGCTTCATTATGGTGGACCAGGGAGACAGAGTACAACTGTCTGGACCAAGGCGGCGACCGGTGTAGCTGGACTGATGGAGCTCTACTGGGGGTGACGGCAGGGGATCGAGGTATCAACGATAACAAATGTTACAGCTCTGCTGTTAGAAGAGGAGGAAAGATTTCAGAAAGAGGAAGTCCGTTCCAAGGAACTGTTTCCTATTTTATCTTTGACCTGACGGCGGAAAAATTAGAATTTCAGAGAAGATACCGAACTGCACTGGACATAATCAAGGCAGGTTATGTTCGACAAAGTAACAGATCGCGTTCTCTCTTTTCCACCGCGGGTTTCCCGACTTTCATATCATTAGAAATTTCCTTACTGCGGATTTACATTAATGTGTGATTGTTTACAAAAGGACACACGTAACATTTGCACTACGCTATCTTTGATGAAATGAAATATTAAAGACATCTTCAGTCTTTGAGCTGTTTGGCTTACAACGACTGTCCATTTCGAAAAGGACAAATAATAATAATCAAAAAATGACAACAAAACAGAAAAATCTGAAATATAATTTCCTTTACAGTCCAGGCATAATCTCATTAAATTAATTTATTACCTGTTTGTTTATTGTGTATGTAATATCTTGATTAGAAAATAAAACAACAGCAACAAAAAGTACGAAGGTCATCATTTCGAAATGATTCTGTGTTCCTTTATTTTTTTTTGTTCACGGACGAAACTGTGATCTAGAGGTAAACGTTACGCCCTCTAATCCCTCTCTCCTTTCTCTCTCTCTCTCTCTTTCGTCCCTCTACTTTTGTCTCTCACTTCATACCCTGAATGAAGGGCAACCTTTGATAATCTGAACTCGTGAAATGGGGAACAAAATTGATGAATAATTCATATCTGCGTTTTTCTTATTAGCTCTGGAGTGACACTACATCATCTACACATAATTGTATCCACCCAGTAAAAGTGGTGTGTCCTTGTCATAATGGAGGGGAGATCATGAACAAAGGGTGTTATAAATCAAAACCTCATCAAGCCCACTTTCTATGCCCATATGAACAAAAACTGAAGAACATTATTCTAATACAAAGACCAGCTGGTGAAGCTGATTATATTTATTACCAAGAAAACACAAGAATTCTGTCTGTCCTTTGGGGTTTGTCTCAGAAAAGAAAATAGAAATATTATACACAGGAAAATACCGAAATAAAAACGAACGGACAAGAAAAAAAGGAAACAAAAATAAGATCAAACACACAAACAAACAAACAAAATGCACAGTTGATTTAATCCTTAAGAATTTCTAGACATTAGCGCTCAGTCCCTTAGATTTGGCTAGTGGCGTCCTTGGATAGCAAACAAAAAATTTGACAGTGTTATCCGGTTTGTCTATTTCGCTCTTTTTATGTGGCAGAGCCACTGAAACCAACAGAGGGCCAACAAAGGCCATAATTGTGGGATCAGTAGGAAATAAACCTTTCAACTACAAGTCGGTAATAATATCTGTGACTCGTAGCAGTTAGATCTCAGTCATATTCATCATGCTATGTATCGTTGCTCTTTCGTTTCCCTAATGAAGAATCAAATAAATCTGAAGACTTTGCCATCTCTAGAATTTGGTTTAAATTTCACAAAATGCATTTCTCTACCATGCTTGCCCTTCTCCAACATGACGTTATGAATTAGTAACAGGTTGGTAATTTTTGCCTGGGGATTCAAGACATGACTTCACACTGAGACAAAATTGAAAGTTCCTTTCTTTAAAATAACATTGTCTGAGGTATTTTTTAAAAAGAATATCAGTGGACTTAAGGTTCATTATGCGCAATTAACGAGACTGATTTCTTTCTACGGGCTTGCACCGTTCGTATAGTAAGGGTTAAGTTTACCCCGACAATCTTTCAGAGTGATTCTGTTAATTAAATAAAAGTACCTAAAGGCTCATTTCTACGTAAAATTGTTTAATCTATCCGATTTAAATTTTTCAAGTTTCAAACTAGCGTAGATTAAATTAAATCAAATAATTGAGAGCGTGCATTGGTCTCAGTACCAATCTGTACCAGTCGTATTGAAATGGTTAACAGTTTTGTTGTATTGGGCAATTCTCTCTGACTGACTCCCAGCGGTCCGGTATGTGAGGTTATGAAGACGGAGAACAGAGGTGACTACTAACATTTCTCATATCCTGTAGCAGACGGAGCGACGGAACTGGCCAAAGATCCTGAGTATTTCAGCCTCGGAACCGCTGGCGTCTGGTGGTTCAAGAACAATAGATACCTCGGGAAACACCACTATGAAGCAAAAATCCGGCGGGAACTCATTAATATCGTCCTCTCCGTAGATCTGACGTTCATTCTGCCCCTTCATCAGTTAGGGTTGGAAAAGGTTGGCGATTACCCAAGGCGATCGTGTAATTGTGTGCGTTTCTCTGACCAGTACATAACGTAGACAAAGTTTTCGCGTTGTAGGTAGGTAACATCCAAGAACAATGCATAGAAGTTAGTTAGTCATGATTGGGTAGACAATTACATTCCTAGATATAATTCGTTGGACTGTTACATTTCCGCCTTTCCCCACAGCGATATTACTGGCACACATGTTATAACTGAACCAAATGTAATAGGAAATATGGTATACTCGTGATCGATTATTAAATAGTCGTGCGAGAGGGCAAATTTGACAGCGAACAAAACCTATAAGGGCAAAAAGCTGGAAACTATTAAAAAAAGAAGTAGAAAATGAGAAAGAAAAAAAAAGAAAGAAACACAGTTACTGGTGATGAACAGAAAAAAAGACAAAGAATTAATGTAAAAATTTAAAAAAAAGAAGTAAAACAGGTTTTTAACACAGTCCAGGCAACCCGTTCAGCCAGGTCGATCAACAACAGCAAAACATATGAAAAAAATAGGTTGGAAGTTATTGTGATGGAATTGTCAATCTAATGATGGTCCAGTGAAAGCAACCAATGTGATACTTATATAACTGTAATAGGTAAAAGAAGTGCGGACAATCTGTTCCCGTCAACAGAGCGAGCTCCAGTTGGCTTCAAAAATTAAAAAAATCACGTTGGTCGCATCGGCACCTCCGTCCACAAGTGACAGTTTTAACCTTAAATCTGAATCCTCAATACTAGGCCTCCTATACCAACTTCACTATGCTCATCTCTATAGTTAAAGTCCTTTAAATATTTTTTTAAATGCACACAAACACACATGAAAACATTCATTTTCATCAACATAAATAGATCAGTTTAGCTGAAAGTTCTACCAAAAGCTGCTCAGTCCACTGGTTTTGACAAATCTTTGATTTGAAGTGAGAGTTATGCAGTCAATATTTCAGGCAAATTTCTATAACTTGGACTATGGGTAATGATGTTATAGAATTTCACATCTACATTTAAAAAAATTAGAGAAATAGATGCTTTTGATGCCCACTTTTGAAAAAATGTCTGACGATAAAAAATGTCAATTATCTCAAAATTGTCAAAAATGGACTGAACCCATTTTTGAAAAAACGCTCTTTTTTTATGATTACAAACAAAGAAATAAAAACAACAACGACAAAAAAAGTCAATGCAAACCAAAGTTATTACCATCCATCTCTGTGCTTCCCTAGCTACTTGACAATAATAAAATTAGCTATAACAATAATAATAGAAATAAACATAAATATAACAAATTCATTATGTCTCTACACTTTCCTAAATGATAATGATGATAATAATACTAATAATAATAACAACAACAACAACAACGATCACAATAAAAGGATTCAGTCTTACAGGGTAAAAACCACTAATAAAGACAATATTAATAATACTGGTAATAACAATAATATTAATGATTCAGCCTTGTACCTGTTAACAGTTTTGCTATGTCAGTCTGGTGACAATTGGGAAGAGCAGAATAGAAAGAAGCGACCTTTGTTACATAACTATGCTATGCTTCCCAAATAATCATCACAATAGCGAGAAAAAGTAGAACAACAACAAGAATAAGCCCATATAGACTCAGTCTTACACTTTGTGAATAGTTTTTGCTTATCGCTCTACTGAAAAAAAAAATTAATAATTTTAAAAAATAATAAAACACAAAACCGTCAAAGCACAATAGAAAGACTTCCCACCTTCTTCATCGTGTTTTTTTTTTTTTCCTTTTCTGTAGTTCCTTGTACGCAGTTTGGCCACGCGCTATCCACTGTGTGTTAGAATACAAAGCGGTTATTTATTGTACCAAACCCAGTCTAGACGAAATGCTAGTGTGACCACTAGCTCTTGCTTTACGTTTTGGTCTTCTCTCCTTTCTCTCCCGATAATCCGGATACACTGTAAACAGACGAGGATCAAGCGAAAAAGTGGCGCACTTCCTTCTCAGACGTTCCAGACAGTATCGGAAACAGCCCTCTAATAACCATCTTCGGATGATGCCCCCTTTCTCTATGGAAAGGCAGTTTGATTATCTCCCCCTCGGTGTTGTTTTCGTGTTGCTAGGCAACACAGTGTTCCAGACTAAGGAAGTCGTCCACGCTGCAGAAACAACCAACTCCCGGTAACAGTCTTAGACAAAATCCATTTTGCCGTACATTGTCATTACAAGAAGTTGTCTTTCGATTCATCTCAGACTCTCGTAGATTCTGCATTCTCCCCTTTTTTCCTCTCTCTCTCTCTCTCTCTCTCTCTCTCTCTCTCTCTCTCTCTCTGTACATTCTATGTTTGCTTCGGACTGTTTGGTCCTTTTCTAGTATGTTAAATCCTCTTTTTCTAAGAAGTGGAAGCTGCAAAGAGTTATTTGTTCTGATCTTTTATTTTTTTCCAGTAGGCCTAATAGAATTTACTTGGATCTCATTCTCAATATCGTTAATCCGAAAGGTGAATTCACATTCTTATCCCGACTGACCAGGTTATCTCCCCCTGGTATTTATTTAGCAAATCAATCCACTAACAGAATTCCATTGACACTATGTCTACAAGAGCTTTCCAGAGATGGGTCCTCTGATTTTGCCATCTGTGGAAATGCTCTAGAAAAGAGAAATAAAAATGTTTAACGGGTCATATTGACAGCTAGAAACATTGAAGGTTGTGACAATGATAATAAATTGATGTGTGCAAAAGCATGTATTGAAAATCAAGACTCTTTAGAAAGGGGTTATATCGCTCAAAATTTGGTACAGACAAACACGCCTATTATTCACTGACAGGTCTACTCATTGACTCTCACTTACTCACTCGCTCACACATTCAGTCACGAACGCATTCACTCACTCACTCACTCACTCACTCATTCACTCACTCACTCACTCACTCACTCACTCACTCACTCACTCACTCACCCACTCACTCACTCACTCACCTATTCATGCATTCACTCACTCACTTACTCACACACTCACTCACTCACTCACTCACTCACTCACTCACTCACCACCCATTCTTTCACTCACTCACTCACTTGTCCATTCACTTATCCATCCATACACTCCTTAACTCACTCATTCACTCATCATACACTCATTCACTCATCCCACTATACTCATTCATACTCACTCAACCACTCATTCATTCATTCATTCACTCAGTTAGTCCGTCACTCACTTACCCACTTACTCACTCACTCATTCTTTCACTGACTGACTGACTGACTGACTGATTCACATACTCACTCACTCACTCACTCACTCACTCACTCACTTACTCACTCACTCACTCACTCAGTCACACACCACTCACTCACTCATACACCACTCACTCATTCATTCATTCACTGACATTGTCCCATTCACTCATTCACTTTCCCATTCATCCATTCCCTTTCTCCCTCCTACACTCGCCCACCCACTCATTCATCTACACAGGGCTCTAATATCCTAGGGGTTCCATTATCCTAACACACATACAGACATACACACCAACTCACACAAACACACGCTCACACATATACAAACACCAGTACCAATTCATCCCCTTTATTGCGCTAGGCCCGTGCTCTAGATGCCAGCAATAATGATGATCAGGGGCCAGTTACCCTGATCGGAGACTAATCCCTGGCAGGTCAGGAGAGAGAGAATGCACGCGTACAGTTATTGAATTTGACTGCTCATCTACATAACACGGTTATCTATGCATTCATTTCAATATTTTTTACAGCCTTACCTCGTCATATCTCCTCTGTGATGCATAGAAAAAAGGTCCCTTCAGACCCATCTACTGCGCGCCACAGAAGACAAAAACAGAATTCCGCCACAAGTAAAACGTGTTTGTTTTGCTTAAAAATAATAACAGGAGAATCTGTCCAAGATGGTTCATGCCCACGATGCCGTTATTCGAGTCATTAAAAGATGGGAAAGATTATACCTCCCTTTTTTTCGATGACTCAACGGTCAGCTGACCTCATGGGTTCGGATGCTCGACGCCTAGCCTTCACTGAAAGAAGTGAATTTGTTTCAGAGATCTTATAATGTGCAGATTAGCAAATCTTTGGCAGGTAAAAATCGGATGAAAAGTAGACAGCTCTGCCGCTGTCCCGGCATAATTCCCCAAACTTCCAAATTTCCACCCCAAACTTTCTTCTGATCAGAATAGACACCTAATTTTAGTCGTGATTATCCTGCTAATTAACTCGATAATTGTGCATGTTTAAATATCGCTCTATACGAACGTACGGTGACAAAAGGCTTTTTTACCTGACAACGCTAACTTGAGAAAACTGATGTAGTTTTACGATGTTTTTGTTAGCACACGGTGAGCAAAATATTGGTATAGAGAATGAATTAAAGCACGATTTTGTTTTGTTTAAGTACTGGAAGTTGCATTTGTAGTAAAATGACATTGACGCGAAAAATGAGGTGGAAACAGTGAAATCACGCTGAGATAAAAACGGGAAGGCGGGAGGAAGAGTAAAATCAAGCAGACATTTTTTTAAAAAGGCGGAGGGAAATAACAAAATCACGCTGAAACAAAGAAAAGGAGGGGCGGGGGGGGGGGGGGGGGAGGGGGGGAAAA
>JBCEWB010157508.1:0-10531 GCA_039654565.1 Peronia peronii
GAAGCATGGTTGTCAAGGCGTAAAGTTTGACAATTTGTGCTATCAGAAAGGGAAAAAAGCAATTACTGGGCACATGCGTGGTTATCAAAAATGTTAATTTAACCCTTTTATGAACATTTTTTGGGGGCAATAACGGTATGGGGTCAAAGGAAAATGGTTATAGGAACGGAATATCGAAAGAATAAAATTTTGAAAAAAAATTGTCGATATCGATATTTTTCAGCCGCAGATCGCCTTTAACGAAGTTGTTTTTTATTATGAGCATTGAAGGAACAAAAAGTGATATGGGTTATTTCACGATATTCATATGTTTGTTTTGTGCTATGTAGATAAACTGCGCAAAGAAATCAACAAGGTGGTGAACAAGTACATCGATCAGGGGATCGCAGAGCTGGTGCCAGGTGTGCTGTTTGTGGATGAAGTTCACATGTTGGACATCGAGTGTTTCACTTACCTCCACCGAGCTCTGGAATCGACCATCGCACCCATCGTCATCTTTGCCACCAATAGAGGGAAATGTGTTATCAAGTAAGGACAGTTTTCAATTATCTCAAATAAAATGTATGCCTATGGGTACGGCAAGATGTTTTGGGCCTTGTCTCAGTTGAAAAAGAGATTTCAAATTTGATCTTCATTCATATTATTAGCAAAAAACGTTTACTTTTAGTGACACAGGAATCCATTCAATGTACATCTTTATGCAACTGGAAGAGAGCCTGGGGCCTTCGTGGAAGATCATTTAAATTAAGTGTATGGCAAGTGGGCACACCTCAATGTTGGTATTCTGAATGATGAAACTGAATGTTACTCGAAGAAAACGTGAGTTGGTATTTTGAACACATCATTCTATCAAACGTACAATTTGGATCAAACACTCCTGTGAATTTACTATTCAATGATTTTTAGGATAACGTCAAACATAGTAAGCTTTTTTTCCGTTTTACATAAGAAGAGATACTGATCTTTATGGAACAAAGTTGTGTTGCCAAATTTCATATGGATGCATTCAGTAGTTTTCGAATCCATGGATTTTGTTGCAGATTTATGGTATAGATGTGTCTCTCCTCTCTTCAGACCATGAATGGGTCTGCTGAGTTCCACATATTCTGCTGTCTGTGATCTTTGTAAAGCAGTTATCGAGAAGACACTTTTTTAAATGCAGAATCTTTACTTATTTGATGGACTCTGTTTGAAAAGAGCCTTTAAACATATCCTGGGTACATAGGCTTATGATACACAGAACTGATTTGTACAGATTTGTGCAAGTGTTTTTTTTTTTGTAGAGATCTGTAGTTCTGCTCTAGTATGTGGAATGAAAACTTACATTATTATATATCCTGCAGGGGCACAGAAGATGTTGTAGCACCTCATGGAATGCCATTGGATTTATTAGACAGAATCATGATCATCCGAACACTACCATATTCTCAAGAGGAAATGATGCAGGTATGGAATTTTTTTAAAGTGGATATTTCTTTTCTTTCTGAACATTCTGTTTTTTTTTCAGACACACAGTGCAATCCGAGGGACAGCTTTTGCCCGGCCGTGCCCAGGAAATCTTCCCTGCTGCGTCGAGTTGTGAGTCAGTGAAGCATCAGTATGATTGAGCACTGGGTGATTCATGGCAGCATGATGAGGAAGTGTAATTTTTGTTTTGTTAGAATAGTTTGCTTTCCATTACTTTATCCCCCTGAGTATTTCAGTATTCACATCCAGTCAGTTCCTTTTGAACTTTTTGTCATGCAGAATTTGATGCCTGCTGTGGGTCATAAATCATAAATTTGCAGTTGAATACTCGGGTTAATTTAATAGGTAAATTTGAGAAGGAGAAATATTGTTTTCATCACTGGTCGTGCTTTGCAGATTACTTTTTTTTTCCATAGTATTCTTGCAATTTAAATATGTATTTATCCTGTACATTTATGACAGATTCTGAAAATCAGAGCACAGATTGAAAGCATTCAAGTGGATGATGAAGCTTTAAAAATGTTGGCAGCTACAGGAGTAAAAACAACGCTCAGGTAATGTTTTAGTTTATTTCTTTGTTCTGGGCTTTCTTACACCGGAGGTCATATCATTCTTGAAGTTTATAAATTTTTAATGAAGTTAAGTTTTGTCAGTGTATACAGCAATGTGTAAAGCAGTTATTTTTCTTTGAGTATAAGTATAGGAATCTGCCTCTTTATTGTCAATGTGGTTTGCATATCGCTGGTGGAGGATGAAACCTCATAACCCCAGAAAGGAAAATTTCACAGGAGAGACAAAAAAAATTACACCAAGATATCATGGTGGCAAACACACAAGTTATATTTTTATTAAGTATTTTTCATAATTTCCATTATTAATTTTATTTCCTGCTTTTGACACACTGTGAAGAAGAACTGGGAGAAGACGTTAAGCAAAAAAAAAAAAGAGAAAAAAACGTTATCTGAAAAAATTGTTGGTTATGAAGTTTCATTATTCTACCCACGATATGAACTTTATATCATGCTTTCCAGTTGTCTTGATTATGTATACATCCATATTTTTTTCTGAGCAAAAGCAAAAAAACATATACCTGAAAAAAACAACAAGAATAGGTTAGATTTTCAGACTGCGTATTTGAATTAGTAAGGAAGATCTATAAATAGAGCTCGTTTATTTTAACTTGGTTGACATTTGTACCATGATATGATGTTGCATAATTTATGTTTGTACCGATTGTTTGTTTTTATGTGTTGGGATTTAGTGGTGCATCAGCATGATTACAGCTTATATTGAACCTAGCACGACTGTACTTCTGTACGGAAGAGCTTACAGTTTGAAATTATAAGGGGTCATAATTTCATAATTTATTGCCGGGGTGATCTCATTTTATTTGACAAAGATTGACATAACTTGTGGACTGAACTTTTGTCAGACAAAACAGTATTAATACCCTTCTCGTTTCTCACCTGCCCTGCAGGTACGCTGTCCAGATGCTCACCCCTTCAAATGTCATGTCTCGTATCAACGGGAAGGATTCGGTCACAAGCGAGGAAGTAGAGGAGGTGTCGGGCCTTTTCTTTGATGCCAAGTCTTCCGCAAAGATTTTAGCAGAGCAAGAAGACAAGTATATGAAGTAGTGACAATCTACAGTTATCGTTTTTTTTTCATGTATGCAGTGAGGATGAATCTTATGATAATTGAAAGGTGACTTGTTTGCTGAGGACTGATGACTTAATAGCATTTCATTTGGGGATTGTCATGTTAGTTTAAAATTGATATTTCCTAATTAGAGGATTTGAACAAAATTGATTGAAAAGATTATGAAAATGAAAATCTGTTCAGTTTTTCATTGGTATTATATCAGCAGTGACTTTATCTATTGAGTAAACCAACCTTATTCATCTGTCAGGATTTGCATTTTGGAAATAACAGATTTTTATATGTAATGAAAATGTTAGATATCATGATGAAAGATATGTATATGTTTCAAAGCAAAAGATGAATGAATCAGTTACACGTTTTGTTTCATCATTGTGTGACATGCTGTAGTTTGTTTTGCAATATTTCAGTCCATCATGCCAAATTTAGATTATCATTAATGGATGAAATAGTAATAATCAAAATGGGCAATGCAGTGCTGTAAAATAACTTTAATAGGATAGATTGTACAGGTTTGTGATCAGGAGATGGTCAAGGGCAGCACAGTTCAGAGATCATTCTATAGCTACAAAGTCATCTGTCAATCAGTCAGTAGTATAAATGTTCAGATGCTCATATATCATATGATATTTTTTCTTCCATTTGTTCAATTTGATTGTTTCGTTGAACTTAATAAAACACTTTTTCATTCACAACTAACAAGTGTGAGTAAATTTTATTCTGAAAATATTTTCTCCATAAGTGTTTAATTTTTCCGGTTGTATTTTTTATCTTATCATATTCTGTTGTATTGTTCATTACAATTATTCTTATCTCACCTTATCTTATTCTGTCTTATCTTATCTTGATAGTTCTGTTCTGTCTGTCTTGTCTACTACAAATAACTGAATCTTCAATCATTTTTCAGCAGGAAAAAATGTCATACTGAAACATGCACAGTTATGGCCAGTGAGAATCAGTTATTATCAGTCAAACTACATGTCTTTTTGCCGGCCACTTGAAACATAAATTGTTTCAGATGAAAGAGGCAAAAGTGATTCTTTCCTTATTTACAAGTTTGATTATAACACATGTTCTAACAAAGGGAATTTAGCTGACTGGGAAAATGGTGATTTGAAATGATTCCATGACAAGTGCAGTATTGACCATGCAATATTCCGAGCGAATGTCAGATACAAAGAAAATATCGCTATTATGAACTCACCATAACATGTATGATGTGCCTGTGTGAGACAAAATGTCTTGCACCCAGAGCAAATGAGTCGGAAGTCATGCCAGATGATTTCGAGTTACAGTTGTTTTTTACCGTTTTCTACTATTTTCCAACTATGATACCAAAATTTTCATTTTTTCAGGTTAAAAAAAAGGCTAAATTGTCGTTTTGTGAAAACAAAAAAAAAATTAGTATCTTAGTCGGAAAGAAGTTAAAACGACCGAAAACCGCCGTGGATCTTTATCGCCCGGCGCGACTTCCGACATTTGCCCTGGTTGCAAGACAAATGTTCAGCAGAAACATTGTTATTACATTAATTAATAACCTCAGCATATAATATGAGAGATCAGGACGAATGATCAGATAGGAAATGATGACAAGTGTTGGAAAGCAAAGCATAGCAATTGATGATGATGATATGTTTGCTTTGTTGCCTTGAAGAAAAGTCAAACTGACTCAAAAATGTGGCAGATTATCAACATCAGTATTAAGCTCTGTATATGTTATTTGCTTTTTTTAAATTGTTTAATTAGTTGCCGGTTAGATAGTCTTCTTGTATGTTATAAAATGATGATGATGACGAATGTGTAACACAAGATTTAAGGTCACTTTCCTTTTTATTCATGTACTGTACATAATTATTACATATCTATGGCAGGGACAGAATCAGCCCAAGTTGATTCTATATACAGATCACAACAAACTTGAGTCTGAGAGACTGGACAGCAAAGATTATGCTGGAATTCATAGTCAGGCATGATCTTCATGGGTCTACTGATTTCCTATAGGACTTTGAGCTGTCAGTATGGCAAACTAAGAAACAGCAATGCCATACTTGATCATCATCAGCATCGTCCCATATAATTGAAAATATTGGGATATTAGTCAAGTAAAACTTGTGATTTGACATACCAGTTCATATACATGTACCTGAAAATCCACATTGATGCACAGAAAATATAATGATGCCACAACTGTTCAGCAAGGATTCCCATGAACATTCATTATCAGCATCATCTATGTCTTTATGACGAAAAATGTTGGTAGGTATATCACTGAAATAAATCTTCCGATCTGACCTTCGAATAACATGAAATGCACATACACTGATGCATAGAAATACATATGTAGTAATAATACCAGAATTGTCCAGTAATGCTCCCTATAAGTGTACATCAGTATTACATCAGTATTATCCAAACACAATGCAAGGCTGAAAATGTTGTTATTACCTAACTTAATCTCCTTTTGATATACCAGTACATATACGTTCATATCACTGAGCAAGTGAAATCTTTATGTTGACCATCTGGAGAAAAGAGTGTAGCAGCTGTTACAGTAGATCAACTGAGTACATTGGATTTAAAAAAAAAAAAAATCTGCCTATTGCAATATGTAATGGGCAGGGCTTAATTCAAGTACTAAGGCACAGGTTTCCACTGTTCAGATGAAGACTAGTTGCTAACAGTATTATATCCATAATTTGAATGATAATATTACTGTTTAAAAAAAAACAGGGATATGTAAGGCAACCTCAAACATTGCGTACTAAAAGTGCGTGAAATATTTTATAAAGCAACAATTCAAAATGTACGAGCATGATGTACTGAAGTGAAAAATGAATAGGTACACGTAAAAAAAAAAAAGCTCTCTGAACTTATATTTGATGAACAACTGTAAAGCATTCCATTATTTTATTTACAGTTCCATGTACAGTTCACACCTTCAACACCTGATACAGTGTAAGGCACCATTATGCAGGAATGTCATATTATTTACAAGCACACTGCCGTACTATAAATTCCTTTGTTTCTACAAATTATCAGCACCTATATCTCTTTCCAGGATAATCATGGGCCAAAGACTCACAGAAAGACCTGACCCTGAGACACACTGACCATTTCATTCCAAAAACAACTATTCTTTCTAACATCATCATCCAGACTCGAGATCCCTTGACTTTCCTTGTAGATTCCATCTCAAGATGTGTTGGGTAATGCTTCTCTATTTATGTCATTTCCTCTGTGAATGACTACAGACATATGGCACACAGAACCACAGTATTTCATCCATAGTTGACTATCTCAGCAAGTAATAATAAACTTAGCACTTACCAAATCCTTGTAATAGTGGCAAAGTTCCCCTGTGGGTTGTTAGTAAAGACGAAGTCATCATTTTTAATCACCTGAATTGTTCACTTTGCCATGGGACAGACTATGGTACAGCAAACTTTCAGTGTAACAATGAACACGTGTACATGTCTATTCAGATTTCATCTCTCAAACTTTGACCGCACATGAAGGATCCAACTTTTGTTAGAAAAACAAAAACAATTTGAAGACCTTAGCCAATGCTAGTACTGTCAACAATAGAATTTACCAAAGACAAACACTCCACTCCTTAAACAAAAGAAAAACTCTTCACATATACATCTCTTCAGACAACTATACATATAATAACAGCTTGCAAAAATTAGACCTGTAGTTGCAATGTTAACTAAAAACTGCTGTAACATTTATTGATGCATTACTGTAGTCCCATAATCTCACACAACTTCCTGAAAAATACCAAACCTTTCTGTTGTTTGATTATGAGATTTATCTCTGGCCTTTGAAGCTGCACCAACAGAACTTTAACAGATCTCACTGAGTGAGTGTTTTCAGCTCTCATAACTGAATCAAAAATTTATAATGGAATGTGTAAATGATGGAATACTTGTAATAAAACAGGCCAAATCATGAATTTTTCATACAGGATTCAGCAGTGAATTCTCTGATGAACCCACATTGTCACTTTACAGCTTCAGTGTGAGGAATAATCAACAGAGATGCCTCCCTCCTCCCACCCATCCCTCCACACTTATTATTCAGAAACCGTTTGGTTTCCACCAACAGTGAGCACTGAGATGATATGTACAATACTGCAACTAATTGTGACTGCTTATATATGTATAATCACGTACACAGTTCAATATATAAAAACTTTTGTAAAGTAAAAGTACATACATGTATAAGACACATGCACATCAAACAAAACATAAGTTGTATGAAAATGTATTCATATACACATGGATTGTTAGACAAACAATAGTAACAATCAACATATATGTACAAGTTGTGCCCGTCCCTCATGGGTGTATTTTGCAATCTGGGCTCATAACACATCAGGTGAATACATGGAAATGAATCAGAATCTCCAGTTTACTATTGCTTTGATAACATATGCATCAGATCTGCTTTTGGAGTCATCCATAAAAGTCTCATAAGGAACACTTTTCAATTGTTCTAGAGACATGAAATGTTCTCTTGACATTTTTTTTTCTGTGTTTGTATTTCTATAAAATATGCCAGGCAGGCCTCGCTACTTCCAGCTTGAACTGAACTTCAACCTCAGCTTAAAATGTAGAGCAAATGTAAGGAAATGTACATTTATAGTTTAACGTGTGAATAAAGAAAAAATGGTATTGGTAGATCTAATACTGGAAAAGAAAAAAATCAACATTTTCAAAACATGCAACAAAACACTGGAGTGAACAAAAGTACAACTGTCTTTAAACAAATCACAAATAAGACTTAAATTAATAATGAACTACACAGCAGAAACATATTGTATTAACAATTAGGATTGACAGTTTTTCAATCTGTACTCAAGAACTGGTTTATGACCAACTTCTCTGACACTAGAAATTTCACATTTTGTATGGATGGACTGTGCCAGAGTGATTCTCCTGGTCCCACCTAATACATGTGCAGGTATAACATAACACAAAAGACAAACTCAAAGCTTTTGTCACAACAGTGTCAGTTTGGTTCGCCAGTACAATATGCTCACTGTTTTGCATAGAATACTGTGTCATACCTATGTTCACTATTCTCACACACAAAAGAATTTGTACTAGTTTGAAGAATACCTCAATTCTATGCACATTAACTGTTAAACTTTGTCATAATAGTTCTAGGAATACCAAACATGAATAATTACAAATAAACTGGCAACTTAAACTGAATGCAGACTGTGCATGACTGGACTGGGCCCACAGCCATTCTCTACTTTCAGAGCCTCTTTCAGGTATTTTGAAATTTGTTCCTATGACAGCACACATGGTCCTTTCCAGCTGAATCATAATTAATACATGTAAATCACATAATTAGATCACACTTATTATCATATGTACAATTGTACATATCTTTCTGGCTTCAAAATATTTCTTAATACATGCACATGTATACATAAAGATAAACAGAATTTGTCATAGACCTTCTTATAGTATATATGAATTCTTTTCATCAAAGATTTGTACACGTATTAATTTTGCATCTTCCTCTCAGAAGAAAAATTATCTATGCAGTGATTTTACAGTGTTTAAATAGTGATTTTAAAATATTTCTCGAGTAGTAATAAATTATTTGTGTTTTTTCTTTTTTTTCTCACAAATGTAATCATGATGGTGGATTGATGACCTGCAAAAATTATGAAAAACCGTAATTCTCAAAGAAAAGTCCGTCAGCAGGATTTGATTTCTTCTGGTCCCCTGTCAACCCAACATTGTCCACATCTGTCTCAGGGACGTTGGTGTCGTCATCGTCAAAGGTGTGTCCAGCACGCACAGAGATAGAACGTGGGAAATCCTCATCATTATCACCATCACTGCCATTGCCGTTCATTTCTGGGTAGTTTTGGGGTTTAGCCGGCACCGGAGGTGCAATGGGCAGGTCATCCTCTGATGGAGGGGCATCATTTTCATTGTTGTTCAGTTCCATATTTTCATAGCCGGTGGGACGAGGGTTCATGGAAGTGCTGCGTGTTGGAGGTTTAGGAGCAGGGATGGGAGGTGGTGGTGCAGCCCTGATTGTGGTAGCATTAGAAGATCGAGGTGAATCATATTCACTGGTACTGGCTGAAGTTCTACCGCTGGCTGGCTGGTTGTTACTCGGCCTGTCATACTGGCTTTCCTGACTTGTAAATGGTGCTGAAAAGGTGAAGGGGAGAGATAAAGCAGGGGAGAGAACATCCTTAGACATTGCCAAGATACACAGAGATTTCAAAACCAATCACAATAGCTATAAAGTTCATTTAGAAACATTGTAGATAAAATAGATCTTAAAAGTTTCTTAATGGAGCTGGGACTGACCATGGTTCTGAAATAGGCTACTGTCTGCATCCTTTTGCAAATCTGATAAACAAGTCATTTTGAAGACCTCTTAGCAAACACAGCTGTGCAAATGTCAACAGATCAATAGATATTTTTCTAACCTAGCTACTGAAAAAGTCATCAAAATGTAAGCAAAGAAGGAGAGAGAGAGAAGGCACAAACCTATGTACACACAAAGTGAAATTTTGTAATTTTCCAATTTTTCAAGTAACAGAAGCTAAACATTTCAGCTGGAGTACATGGGCAGGGTCTTTAATTGATTTGTTCACGACAAGCACACACATGCATGCTCACACACACACAGACATAAAGGACAGAAAGAGGACAAAAAAAACACTGAGAAGAGCTCTGCCAAGACAACTGGTTACTTACGGTTATTCCGCATGGAGCCAGTGGGTGTGTCATAACCGGCCTCTATGGTGGGCGGGAGACCTGGGAGAGCAAAGAACATTACATTGACTTTCACTCAGTAGTCCGTCTTTCCTTCTAGTAATCATTTGGGATAGACTGAAAACACATCTTTCCAACATACTTCAAACTTACTTGAGATCATAGTCTTCCTTTCATTAAGTTTTTTCCTTAAACCATTATGATCACATCTGCAAAATGGGCTTTGCACATGACAATCTGCCTCATGATGGCTGGACAGTTTCTTGAAAACTAAACTTTTAGATAAGAACTTTTTTTTTCCTCCAAAGAAAATTCCTTTCACAGTTGATGAGAGACAGTATATATGAAGTATATATTCACACTTATATTCATATAGACAAAAATATCCCGAATAGCTTCAGCACAAGATAAATTTGATTTTCTTTTTTGTTTTAAGTTTCTTTTGTTTTGAATTTTGGTTTTCTTCTCTTGTTCTTGTGTTTATTTTCTTTGTGGCATTCCTGTATTTACACACACAAAAGAAAGGTGCGGTTGTGGTTTGTGTGTGTAGGAGGAAGGAGAAGGGGGGGGGGGGGGTGGGGAGATTTTGAAATGTTTAAATGGAACAATGGCATGCCAACATTAAGTTGTTTTTGTTTTGGTTGTTGTTG
>JBCEWB010157519.1:0-10531 GCA_039654565.1 Peronia peronii
ATAATGGACCAGTATCTATCATTGACTCAGAGAACTAAGAGAAACCACACAATTGTTGAATTTTATGTAGCAGAAAAGATTTGGACGGATCTGTATTTTTATTTTCAGTGAACGTTTTAAGCAATTCATTAAAAAATAAATAAATAAACAAGAATTAACATGTAGCTGCAGTGGCTGTTGTTGATCCACCACGACACTGATGAATCTAAGGTTGAGACCTTTTATTAGAGACTGCCTCAAATCAACTTTTTGATTAGAACAAGATCCAACTGTGGTTGCTGACTGCAGAGTTCGAGTTTCACCACTCAGAGACGAATGCCAGCTACGTTGTGCAATTGATAGATAATCTATTAGTGTCAGGAGATCCACTTTTTATTCAAAGCAATCCTCTGTCTGGACTGAATTAATAAAATACAAATAAATAAATAAATAAATAAACACGTGAATGAATACATTAATAAATAAATAGAAGGTCAAGGCTGATTTTGTAAATAATAAGACGATATTGAATTCGCTCTCATGCCTGCCCTATGATAACAAACCAGTGACATGCCTTACCCTCAAAGCCTCTCTTGAATTTTCTGACACTGTTAATGTTATCTCGGTAGACATCTCTTTTAAAGCGCACACTTTAAGCTGTTGGAGTGTGTGTATGTGTGTGTGGGGGGGGGGAGGCTGTGGAGGGACGAGAAGATAAGGCGCCCATGCAGAGGATTGAGCCTCGCCCTTGTCTGTGTCACTTTCATGTTTACCTTTAGGTTTGATATTTTCTTCTTTTTTTTTTTTTATTCTTGTGTTTGTTTTTCGTTCGGGGTGGCTCCTCTCTTTGGGCTTTCTTAATAATGTCTGCGGCTGAACATACGTCTTGTCTTCGGAACTGGGAGTTTGACGTTGTTTCTAGATTGGTTCTATAACTGGTTCCTCCGTTAGTTCAACCGTTCTCTTTCTCTTATGTAATTTGCCGTGCTCGAATATCCATATTATATTGTTGGTACTATTTATTTGATGTTGTTGTGTTTCTAAACTGACACACCCAAGATCCATTGGCAGGAATCCCATGTGTTCACAAGAACCTTGAGCAAAACTTTGTTCAATTTTAACAAGTTTCAAAAGATTCCTGAACAAAGGTAACGATAAATGGCCACAGTTTTCAGAGCTTCGACAAAATAAATGCTAGAGTAGGTGGATAATGATATTGATAAATGCAACAGCAAAGAATTTAGAAATTTGCCAAAACTGCGGAGTCTCCGCCTACTTTTCATTATGTGCGCAACGGGACCTCCGAAATATATTCGCGCTTATACGAGAAGGCTAGAAACCGGGTATCTCTGTCTAAGAAGCCAGGGGACCATTGACACTGAAATAAAAAGCACTAAGGTTCTAAATCATTCACATCCCATAATAAGATTCGAGTTTTCCCCTTCTCCCCTAAAAAAGAAATTTCCTGTTGTATAACATTACGTAACAATCCAACAGCATGACAAGAAAAAAGTGACCATTGTAGTGTCCAAATATAGTGAGAATGGTCAGACAGTCGTAGAATTGAATTATTACCATATACTATATATTTTATAGTTACGGCAATTGCGTATCAATAGCTCTGATGGAATGCTTGGCACACATTCATATTGCAGTGTTCTGGAATCAGACTTTCTCAGTTTTTGGACGAATATTTTGGATAATTTTACTGTTCCCTTCGATCCCGATAGAATTGTTTCTACAATCACATGTTTTCCATTGTATTGTTGTCTACCCTCCAGACTTGGCATAACTTAAGTTTCTTCTGTTAATATTTATTTCTCTTTCTGACCTCTAGAAGTAAACAAGCCGGCATGGGAAATATGCACAGGATTTATATTTGTTCAGCTAACCGTGAACATGAACAGAAGGAAAATGCTTAATGGAGCAGTGGTATAAAACGTTCGGTTGTATCCATCCTATTCCAATTTTTGTTGACTATCTTATCAATTTTATATCCCAGTTATGCAAATTGACTAATCACTTAGAAACAGACTGGTGACATAACGAAGTGAAGCATGTTCTAATTATTCGCGATACAGATGATTTGTTGCAAATCTCAATAACTGACCGAAAAAACATTAAATTTGGCGAGAAAAGCGTTAAACGACACTGTTTTTCGCAGTCCCAGCTATACACATATTTTAAATAGAGTTGTCAAGATGATTTGGTGTTATTCAGCCTCGTTATTTTAGCTCAGTTTTCTACACAAAGAGGATTCAGAAAGAATCTTCCAGTGTCAGTTAACTTCACATCGTGGCGAGTAATGACACCCAGTAAATAGACGTCTAGATCTATAGTTTAAATATCGTGCATTCTTTAGGTGGTGGTATGCACCACAATGCTGGCAATCATATGATTTTCAAGCCCACATAATTCAGTCTGTACCGGCATTAAGTTTGCACGAAACTGTCCAGCTGATCCTCTGGAAAGTTAAACGGAAAACAATAGCCTAATGCTGGTCGTAGGGCCGCTTTTAATCCACTTCTGTTGGTCACATTGACACATTAAAGTTCTTGGACGGATTAAAAGCATTGGCCTGTACAACACTGCAACACTATACAGAATGGAGGTCAAAGCAAAACAAGGTCAAGTTAATGACCAGCAACACAAAGAGCACAAGCAATGACCGTCACGGTCAGCCAGCAAGGACTAAGACGATGCAGTTCTAAAGGAACCCGGGGACAATTGTCTCAGAAGAAGGCTTCAAAGCTGCTCGAAAGCTTTCCATAAATACACAGATAATGGTTGAACTCGCAAACTGAAACAATCTTGGGACTACTACAACATCACAATTCTGAATGTTTACGTTTCTCGGTTTTCTTCTCTCACAAATCGCAGCAGATGAGAATTCAAACCAACAAGTTGAAATGTTACCGACAAATCAAATCTATCTCATTACACAGAACACATCATCAGTGAGAGAAGTCCAAGTTGGAGGCCTTCCGATTATAATGGGATTTAGACAAAGTATAGCTCGGGATCTTCTGTTGATTATGTGATGGATCTGACCGTTTAATTTTAATTTGTCACATGATGAAGTAGTACGCTTCCTCGTTTACATTGAGGCACATATTATACCGTGAATAGCTAGTAAAATATGACATGGGCCATTATTGTACAGATGATTAATTCCAAGAGCAATAACTAAGAGGGCAAGCAGAAAGATGGAGTACCTTGCATTGCATTTCAATTGTGAAGACCCAAATCTTGCGCCATAGCTTACAATCTAATTTCGGTTTCCACACGGTCAAGCCTCCAGCCACGTGTATATTCAGAGCAAATTCATCGACACAAATCCAGCACGAAAATCACAAAGCTTTGCAGAGACTATCCTTTGAGACATTGTTATAGGGAGTTGGGGGGTGGGGGGCGGGGAGGGAGGGGGGGGGGGGGCGGTGGACAGGTCATAATGGGGAAGAAAAGTCGTGACAAAGTGATACATCCTTAGCACAAAATCGGAAAGTTGTTCAGAAACCATCCTCTTAAGCAATATAATAATTTAAGAAAGAGATAAACGGTGGCAAGAGACGAAATATGAGGATAAACCAAGGGCCCGACTGGAATATCGGAAGGTGAGGAACCATCAAGGAGATGGGGGAGAGGTTGAGGGGAGGAAGAGAGGAAGGTTGCATAATAATCAGTGATGACCCTATGACCTTAAGCTTAAAGACGGAGCATTAATATTAGAATCAGTCCCATTACCGTATTCCTTCGCTTGTCATTTGTTTTCCCTGCGTTGTGTTCCAGTTGATTTTCAGGATGTTCTTAAGGGTCCAGGGTTCTAAACATCCTAAATAAACCCTACAGTTTACCAGAACTGCTTATTGTTGTCTTTGTGTCTTGTTGCTTTAAAACGAAGCTTCTTTGTGAGTTTCTTAAGTTTGATTTTATAAATGTTAGAAAAAAAATCACATAGGACATGCTTCTAATTTATTGTAATAAATAAGGGGAAAGAAAAAAAACAACAACAAGGGTGAGACTTTTGTTTAAAACATGCTCTGTCGTCCAGTTTCTAAATTGCTGTAATTGGCACTTTTCAGATCTACCGATAAACAAAAAGGATGGACTCACATGGTAAACATAATAACAGGATTCATAATAAGTTCGTCAAGATCTAAGTTCATGGTAAACAGAATAACAGGATTCATAAACAGTTCGCTAAGACCTAAGTTCACTTGAGTTCACTATGTTCACATACAGAGATGATGGTCTACTGTTGTGTTTTCAAAATTGTATCAATCTGTAATCTATATTAACAGCATGCAATTTACAAACGTTTGATTGGGTACGGGGTCAGACGTTGTTAGTGTTGTCGATATTTATTGTCAGACAGAAGATTAGTTTTCTATTGATACATTTCAGAACACTTCAATAACTACCTGCTTGAGCTGTAAAGTCTGTTAGCCACAAATCCGGAAGAGATTATAATGTAGAACCAGTACAAATAAGCTCGTGATTACAATACGTACACATGCATGTTCACGAAATTCACAGGTCAGCGAATGCCCTCTCTAACAGTGCGTAACCGAGATAGGGACCACTTGGGTGGGCTAGAGTCGTTACACCTCTGGTGTTAAAGTCGCAGTCAAACTTTCCATATGATGCATGTATACCATGTAAAGGTCCTATTGTTATGTATGTTCACAATATTGACATAATGCGTCTTATATAATAAGGGTCACAATTTAAGGTTAAATACATGATTGCTAGGTATAATATTGATTAGTTGTAGGGCATTATGAGTATCAGCCAAGGGTGAAATACGTTATCCTTTCTGAGGATGAGAGGACTGCAGCTGACATAGTTATCGTTTACAGACAAATGTCTACAGAATTGCCGCCAGAAAAAAAACAGTCATAATAAATTACAACGACCTACACATTTTTTTTTAAACGAAAGGTTCAAAGTTAACTTTCTCCTTGTCATTGCACACTTCAGATTATAGAAATTGTGTCCACATTGTGTTTAGAAATTGTGTCCATATAATCAAGCTTTTAAGAATGAAAACATAAACTTCGTCTATTTGCAGTACTTTTCAAAGGAGTTTATCTCTTGAAATCTCTGTATGTCATCTTCTGAAATCATCAGATGGTTATACGTTCATGAGGTATTGAAATGTATAATTGCTCATGGTACATGTAACTATTGATTGGGTGTTGTTGAAATTTATCTAGAAATGGAGAAAATACAGGAAATAATTAATAATCACTTATTTGCTGACAAAATACCGAAAATTGCAGAAAGATCAATGAAATTGAAGAATTCAACATTTTGGTCGGTCTTTTGTTTTGTTTTGTTTGTTCTGCAAGTTTTAAAAAAACACATTTAAATGTAAAAATAAAGGACAACACTTAAGCTAAACTCTGAGGACCAAATTTGTAGGGAAATAATCACAACAGGAAGAACGTAGGTTTAACTTTCCTTCCAGCAGATTTTAACAACCATTTCATGTTTGCTCTTTCCCACCTGCACCCACTCATTCTGTGCAGGTCCAGTTTTTATCTTCGGGAACTTTTTGAGTGGTGAATCACTTATCAAAGTTTGTGTGACTTTTTATTTCAATTAATTTTATAACTGAAAAGGATTTTCATCTCCTCTTGCTGAATGACATTTCAGCGAGAAATCAATGAAATTCTATATGCACTTGATACAAGCAGATTATTGATCCCCCCCCCCCCTTCTCCTCCAATACCCCTGCTCCCTCGAGAAACAAAATGATTGACTTGCATTATGTTATCCCAGTCTGTCTAAAGGATCAAAAGTGACATGTCTAGCGAAAGTCACTGATTAGAAAAAAAAAAGGAGAGAAAAGAAGAAGAAAGAAAAAGAAAAGAAAAAATATGACATTAGGGTAACACGTAATTCCGGGTAACACGTTCATTCCGCTGCAAATGCTTAAGTTTTTTTTATTTATTTTCGTTTTTTAACAAAGAAGGTGATCTGTAGATTTGATTGAAAATTTGTGATTGCTATTACTGTTGTTTGTTGCAGGTTTGTTTATTTGCTGTTGTTTCTGTTGCTTTTGTTGTCTTCATTATTCCTTTCCCCTTATGTCGTCTTGCTGTTGTTATTTATAATTTGTCTATGTTTGTTTGTTTATTGGAATTCTGTTGTTTAACATAAAATTTTATTGAATTAATTGATAATGTCGCTGCCATTGGTATTGTTTCCTCTTCCGGCTGTGTCGATGGCAGTTTTCTGTGACTGTGACTCCTCTTTAGTTCAGACTTGATCCTGTGTCAGCATAGTCCAAACCTTTATAATTTGTCTTATAGGCTGAGCCACTCGGAGTCATCAATATCATTTCATTTCGTTTAATAGGGGTAATGGAAAAACACTCAGAACGAGAACGCTGATTCGGTTCTTTATTTCATCTCAAATCTTCAATGTGGTTCATTGAGTATGACCTGAATTACTGTTATAAAGAAAATATTCTTCATTTACTCGATGAACACTGTTTAATGTATCAACTGGGACTGCACAATTACACTCGTGCAAGGATGAAATGACGACTTTTAACGATCTCAGAGCGGTGTTTTATATCTTTAAAAAAAAAAAAGAAAGAAAGAAAGAAAAAGGGCGTGTATGAAATATTGACAGTAACAGAAACTGGAAATTCAAATACCACGTCACCTTAAGAATTCCTTTTAACTCCTAGTGTCAGGTTTTTGTTTCGAACTGCTGTAAATGATAAGATGACTTTTTTTATGACACAATGACTTCCTCGGAATTTGACTCGTTGCTCTTCCCTGAACGCTGCCACTGATACAAAAACATTCGCAGACTCTCAGATAGCCTTTATCAATTGTAACCATTATTGCATGAAATACAGCCGAAGACAATAATTAAAAGACATATTTGTGTACGCGTAAAGGCAATTTTCAAATAGAACAAGCTTAAAACATTTGAGGTAGGGAATATATTACGCACAGAGTGGAGTGATGGGTCCTGTGCAGGTATAGACGACCATGACGTAGAGTAGTAGAAATCTTAGCAATAATAATAATGGTAACTCTTAAAATGATTTTGAGACAGGGCTGATCATTATTCAGTGGAGATGTCCAGTCTGCCCTGTGGTGATCCATTGTTCGCCAGCCTGACCTCTGCAGACTGGATGTAGGGTGCACCACCAACTATCCGGGTTAACAGGACACCGCCCGGGGTTATGGGGGTCCCGGAGATGACTATAGGATAACGACGATGTCACCGATCTACTGTGGATGGCCGATTGTCAGAGCAAAGACAGGGATTATTCAATACAAAGTATACGTTCTCTGCGTGTATAGCTTACATTAATTCCGCGTAGCAGCCCATACCAATATTTCTTCGATGACAATGTGACTGCATCTGGATATATAATGCACATAATTAATATTATGAGAAAATGGCAATGGGAGCACGCCTGAAAACTGTATGAATTGACTTAGACTTAATTAAACAATTTTCTTCTTCCAAATTCAACTCAAATTTTACGGCGTATACATCAGTTGCTAATAGTTATAGACTCCAATTATTATATATTCAGATGTAAATAAAGATGAAGATAATACAAGCGAACTGAATCACTCTTTAGCATGGTCGTTCTCTAAACCTGCCACTCCCCAGTCCAACGGCTCATCCACTGGTCCGTGTCTTCCTGTTCTCTCATGGCCTTATAGGTCGGACCTGCCCGCAACTATGAGCGTTACCTTCACAGGGCTGCAGTTATTGCCTACCGCCCATCCAACCTTTTCGAACATGTTAATCGAGAAAATGAAGTCGATTTTCTACGACAGTATACCCAATTCATTGTCAGGCCTTTGAGATTTGATCCTTAATCGTTTTTCCAAATCTTTACTTCTTGAGTGTTTTATAAGATTTACTTGAAGGAGAACAACAAAAATATACAGATTTTAATCCGTTTTTCTTTCTCCCTCATTTCTTTCCCTCCGATGCGATCTGATACAGATCTCAATCCACCTTCAAACTGTCACTAAACACTGCCATAGACACAGAAAAGCTATCGCTCTGGTTAAAAGCTCTTGAATAACTCATGTATGACTCACTCATTTCCGATTTCATTTCTGATTCCGAAATTTATATTATGCCTCCCTTTGAGGAAAAAAAGAAGTGCGCAGAGGTAGAATTCTCGGGACGAATGCAAAGAAGTCCACGTGGTAAGGCGCTGTTTTAATAATTGTTCTTTATTTTTATCAAAGGTGGATTTTACTGACGGTATGAAATTGAATGATCATTTAGGCTATAATACAAAGAGATTTTCACAGGATCATTCGTGAACGTAAATGTAAATTTCGAGTTTCGTTATTCATATTTTTCTTATCGCAGTTGTTATTGTTGTTGTTGTTGTTGTTGTTGTTGTTATTGTTGTTGTTGTTGTTGTTGTGGTTGTTGTGGTTGTTGTTGTTGTTGTTTTGAACTGTCCTTGCAGTTTTCACTGTTCACAGTTTATTTTAGTATCAAGTGCAATAGATCTATTATAAAAACAGATAATTCGTTCTCAGGTTATGAACTTTAAACATTTCATGTCCACGTGTTGTTTTTACAAAAATTCATTATGCCAAAGTATAGGGAAACATGGGCCTTGAGCGCGAGCATGATCTCAAAGATCTCTTGTACAGAGAGATGAAGAGAAGGAATCAGATTTGATTTTTGCGATGACTCAAGGCCTTTAATGACCATAATTATTCAGAAGTCACATTTTATAATGAAAATCCTCGACATGCACTTTGTCACAGACATTGGCTTGCAGAGCCATAGGTTACCCTTTGTGTCTGAGAGAAAACGGGGAATCCGCCGCAGTGGATCATAAACAGGAAAATGGACCCATTTGAGTCTTGGTGAGAAACGATGCAGTCCTTGGGATAGCTGTAGGCCCCTGGACCGGAGTGTGAAGATAACTCAGCATTCTTTGCCCGCGGACTGGGCTGTTGGACATAGTGGGAAATTTATTGTCTGAGTAATGGGCATAGAGAGGTTGCACACATCTTGCAGGTCTTGCATGGCCCGTCCCTCTATCTTAATGTCTCAGTGACACAAGGCTTGACATGGTTGGGGCTTTATACAGTGATAGGATTTTCATGATTTCTTTCTTTCTTTCTCTTATTTGTTTTTCTTTCTTTCCTTCTCTCCGTTTTTTTTCTTTCCTACTTTAATTTCTCTCTCCCTTTCTTTCTGTCCTACAGGAATATAATCAAGTAAGCTTATTCAGTACTATCTGACAGTCATACATATAGGATTGTTCTTTTCTTAGAAAAGAAGCTGACAAATTTAACAGCCGTGTACATATGTAGTAAGCATAGGTGTATTGTACAAATATATTTTCAAGGAAAGAACTATTTTGCCATTTAAAGTGTGCCCAACAAGTAGGGATACAACATTCGAAATGATAAAAATAAAAAAGGCTAACACAAGCAATCGATAGAATTTCGATTTTATCACACGTGAGGTAGTTGCGGCACTGTGGCCATTGTTTCTCATTTGTTTATCGGCTACTTTAAATATCCCGTCCTCTTGCATGTTTTGTGGAGATAACTTTAGTTAAGTATTAATGTTATAACCTGTCACGGATTGACAAACCCCACATGAATGCAGTTGTTTTCAATGGGAACTGAGAAAGGCGGATATGGTGACGGAAACCCTTTATTCAGTTACTGGATAGAAACAAGAACATAAGCCGAGTCCCTGTGTTGTCGATTATGACTCTCCTTAGGCTACAAACACAGTGGGCGAACACTTGAGTTTATGACTGTAGCGTTAGAAGGTGCAGGTGAAGACTGAGGTTTGAGGGAGGTGGGGGAGCAGGAGCCAGGTTTTAACACCGAAAGCTCATAATTATCATATTCTTGCATCCATAATAATATTCACTGTCAATAATTTTTGTCCCATGGTTTTTCTCCCTTTGTCCTTATAATGACATTTCCTCATACTATCTTTTAACATAAGCACTCTCAAAACCGCTTGGTGGGATAATACAATCCATTGCGCCAATGTTTTTCTTCCCCTTTCCTCCTTCTCCCCTCCCTCTCCCAGCCCGATCTCCATTAAAAACAATCTATGAGTAGTGTGATAATACTGTATTTTGGTGCCACTCTATGAGAATACGTTCGTACTATACTTTTTTGCCACTGTCATTTATAAATTACTTTCGTTTCCCCCAGGCTCCTGCCAGGGGCTTGTTGAAACTATAGTAATTGGCATTTTATAAATGAGCCATATTAGCCCATACATTCTAGTACACAACAATTAAATAAAAGCTATGTCACCAGATCACATAACTCTCTAATTTTTTAGCCCAGAACATGTATTACTGGTAAGGAAAAAAAACTATCCCTTTTAGCTTTGCTTGTACGGTCTCTATATGTGTTTTTGCTTTATTGTTGTTGTTGTTGTTGTTGTTGTTTCTGTTGTTGTTGTTGTTGTTGTTTTTGTTGTTGTTTTTGTTGTTGTTGTTGTTATTGTTGTTGTTGTTGTTGTTGTTGTTGTTGTTGTTGTTGTTGTTGTTGTTGTTGTT